>JAQFVV010012958.1:269801-373075 GCA_028023455.1 Epiperipatus broadwayi | reverse complement strand
AACTGCTTGAGATAACTCAGAAATTGTGTTGTGAATCACCGGCAATAATTTTAATTTATCCAAAATTTCCTCCAAAATTAAATCAGGTGAATTTTTAGCAGTCATAGATGAATCCAAAACATCACTAGCCTTAGAAAAACTAACTCTACAAGCAGCACACCTCCATTCTTGCTTTTTTTTTATAGACATTCTTCGGTAAGTAGTATCACTCAACGATGCACATGCAAAGTGCATACCGGACGTACAACCAAAGCAGGATACGAAATTACCATTTTTTGGTAAAAGTTCTTTACAAATAGAACATGAATCCATCATTAAAAATTTAAAAAATAATAATAATAATAATAATAATAATAATAATAATAATAATAATAATAATAATAATAATGATGATGATGATGATGATGATGATGATGATGATGATGAAGCTTTCTAAAAAGACTATAAACTTCAATAAATTTTTAATAGAGAATATAAGTAAAAATATAAATTCCTTTAAATATAGAGAAGAAAAGTTCAAAGTCTAAGTGGTTTTAGATCTTATAAAAAAGAATAAATAAATTTGCATAAAAAATTTTATTTAAAAAAAAACCTCTTATCTTGATTTTAAGATATATGAATATATAAACAATGAGCATTGCCAATTGCTCAACAAGCTTTATGATAAATGTTTAGCCAGAGAAAACATTTTAAATATCTCTATCAGAACCCCCTGCCAATCTCTGACCTTGGTTTCATACTTTGGCATTTCTCAGAGAGGCACTAGGGTAGGTTCAGACACTAGATCTAAAAATACCAACCCAAAGCCAGCATTTATCTAAAATTTATCTATTGAGTAGAAAATCTGACATTTTCAGACACCTACATGTCTTCAAACCCAACTATCCAACTTAAATAGCTATATGGGACAGAGATCTTCACCATACCATATATTAGTAGTCTTAGCAATATAACATGGCATAAGACTTAAAGCAGAGACTATAAATAGTCAAAATGGCTGAAGATCTCTCAGCCCCACATAGCTATTTGAGTTGGATAGCTGGATTTGAAGACATATAGATGTCTGAAAATTTCACATTTTCCATTTAATAGATAGCTTTTAGATAAATGCTGGCTTTGGGTTGGTATTTTTAAATCTAGTGTCTGAAACTACCCCAGCACCTTTCTGAGGAGTACTAAAGCACAAAACCATAGTCAGAGGTTTGCAGGAGGGGGTTCCTGACAGAGATATTTTAAATGCTTTCTTTGGCTAAGCATTTATCACAAAGCTTGTTGATCAATTGGTAATGCTTATTGTTTATATTTTACAAGCTTAAAAGAATTGGGTCATGTGATATATGACTCTTATTTTGAATATGAATATATCTGCTGTTTTTTTCTGATTTATAATAGTCAAATATATTATAGTCTCATGAAGTTGTGTTCTTTTTGGTCATATTTTGTGGCTAGCACCTTAGCCATCTTCACAATCCCTTGGGGTTTTTTTCACAATTGGAGAATAAACCATTTTTCGTGTTGAAGCAAGTCAGTTATTTAGATGAAATCATCATTTATAATAAATGCAAAAGTCCTTCCAGACACATTCTATCATTTTTCACATTGTACAAAGGTTAGATTTTTAAATAAATTACTTTCAGTTTAGGTAAGAATTTAATGCTGCATATCACAAAATTTCCAAATTATTTTATATACAATGATCTTTAGCTATTTTAAAAGAAATCTCACAGATTTACTGGATCTTGATAGTGGCTAAAAGCCTGTTTCATAAAATAATGATAAATTATATTTAAGGTGATATTAAATCTTTGCGACAACAGAGATTAATAAAAAAAAAATCAACAACTTTACTTTTTAAAACACCCATCCTTTATATTACTGCCTTAATGTTATTAATGTTCTATCCCCTAAATATTTTACTTTTTTTTATAAATATAAATACTTTTGTTCTTTATGAGGATTATTCAAAACTTTTGGGACATAATTCTAATTAAATAAAACAACTAAATTATAAAACAATATTTAAAGTTATGTAAATAAGTCAATTATTTTATATAGCGATGTTTTTTATAAACTATAATATTTAAACAGCATTAAGTGTTAGTATTCATTCATTTTATAGTTAAAATCCAAAGCGCATGTGCAACAGTTTAATGCTGTTTAAATATAATATTTAAAGTTGTAATTTAGATTCACCTATATAATTAAAAAGTAGGTCAAGGATAAGAATGGCCACTTTATTTTTTTGGCTGCTCTTGTCTTTTAAAGTTTAATGTTATGTTAAGATTTGTAGAGGTCATTACTGTCACATCTAGGCATAGAGTCTTAATGTATATTACCTAAAACAATATTATGCTTTAATATTTTAAATAATTGATTTTATATTAAATCATTAATTTTTGAACAATTTTTGTTAACAAATTGCATATTTTATATTAGTAAGCGCAATTAATTAACTTCAATAAAAGATAATCATGTGATAACATCTGAATATAATATCAAAGTTTGAATAATTTATTATGCTTATTTGATATATATATATATTATATATATATATGATATATATATATATTATAACAGTCAGGGATTATGTGGAAGATTTCAGTCTTACCGTATCTGCACTACAAGGGTCCCATCTAGGCATTTGAACGTAGAAAATTTATATAGTAGGCAGATACGTAAGTTAAGATTCCACTTTATTTAAATATTTAGACCATTAGCCCAAGTCACTAGCTCACTGGAGATGCAGAGATAATAATATATAACTTTAATTTATATCTTAAATATAAACAATAAATACAACTGCCAGTAATTAACACACAAACAATATTTATTTACACACATATATAATCATTTTAAATTTGAGGAATAACATTTATTATTTAGATTTTAATATTAACTTTTAATTTAATAATTTTTTTGTTATTTTAAGATTTTAAATCATCCACACAGATGAATTTTATATTTATTTTAAGATTGTCGAGTATGAATAAACTACATAGATTTGCATTTGAAAAGAAAATATTCTATCCCTTATTTAACCTTAGGCCAAAAGCTCGCAGTCAAACTGGCATCAATCCATCTAATACATTGATGTATTCAATGTAGCATGAAAATATGACAGCACAAAATATACTATACTGTCAGGAATGTACATCTGAACAGTATAGTTAGAGAAGATATTGACTCTCAACCAAACAGGAATGCTACATCTGTCGGTAAGAAGAACAATAAAAAAAATTCCATAGGAAAGAACTGCATTTTTCGTCTTACTATCCCTTCCATAGGCAATAAGGGGGTGTGCAGTGTATAAATCAATCCTGCCCTTAGAGAATCTCATACTACATCTACTAATTACACCAATATATCCAGTACATTGACCTAATTTAACTATGAAACAAATAACCCAAGATTACCCTCTCCTAATTAATTAATATACTTTACAAATCTATATAGCCATTCATGCCTGATTTAAATTTAACATTTATATAAATTCACACAGATGAATTTTATAAAAGTTTGTTTTTTAATGTTGAGTATAGATTGATTACATAGATTACATGCTCAAAAACATTTCAAAATAAACATAAATGATCAAAATATAAACTCATTGATGTAATTGCAGAGGGAATTCACAAGAAACCCAATGGCATTCATCATAAGATGCTGCATTGACACCAATAACTAAAAAGACATCCGAATAAATACATTTTAGATATTCAACATAAGATATCATTTATCAAATGTCTCTATATTTTAATCAAATATGAAAACAAAAACATAATTAAACATGAACGAATCTAATCAAGCATCTATGCCCAACTTAAATTTAATGCATTTAAATAATTTATAAAAAATAAAAATGGAAATGATTTTTAGCAAACTTAAATATATAAAATTTAAACATTAATTATTAATTTGGAAAGTCAGATTAAAGTTCATTAAAAAAATTATGTTTAGCTTGTTAAATCTTTAAAGTTCTTAATTATTTGTAGTAAAATTTTTCCATTTACACCTTACAGTAGAAGAGCTCCCGGTTCCTGGTGTCAATTCCCATGAAGACTTTCATGGAAGACCAGTCTGTTGTTCATACTGTAGTTCTCAATACAGAGGCTGCCTTAGCTGGTTCAATCATGGTATTAGTCATTTTATTTGAAAAAAGTGAGAGAGAGCGGCAAGTGCGTCTTATTGCTCTTCTCACAAAAATCAAGCTGGAAACTCACGAACTGTCCTTAATTTCAATATTTTTTCTTTTATAATCGTCCTCTGGATTCAATGAACAAAACATCACTAATCCATTATTTTCATTAGGATCCGAGCTGAGGCTTGATGCTTCCATTGGTCAAGCTAATTCTTTTTATTCCCTTATCTATATCTTTCCTCTGACTTTTTAATTATATAATAGCCCCAAGAGCTAGTTTTCTTTTCGATAATTAATAAACAATCATTTCCATTTACAAAAATATTTTATCTTTATATCTTGTACTTTTTTATAAAAAAAATATGTTCAAATACTTTTTTTTTCTTTATTTAATAAAAATATTTTTAAAGTTTTGCATCTGTGTGAATATATATATATACGTATACATGTTTAACAACTGTTTAATTTTAGCTTTTAATAAATTTATTTTTATTTGCGAACTTAAAGTTTTTATTTTAAATTAATGTAACAGCATATTTATATACCATTACAATATATATATATTGTAGATATATGACTCATTTCACATACATACATATTATTTAATTAAAAAAAATTTCTTTTATATATATGAGGATTTATATATGTGTATTTATTATTATAAATTTATAGATAGTTAATGAATAAACCATTATGTAGAGGGTAATAATATTTGGTAATGATTTATTATATATATTTTTATTAAATAAGGTGTCATATTATTTAACTTTGGTTTTATTAAAATAGAGTAGATCAGAAAAGTGTAAAATAAGGCGATGGAGATTATTAGATTAGGAGATAAAAAAAATGTACACGTGTGAAAGAATGAATACATCTGTACAAACACAAAGATGCTTTTACACCTATTTCTGATGGCTATAGATTCCAGGTTTGTTGTTGTCTGTGTCTTAAGATTATTTTTACAAAAGAGGTGCTTTGATGTAGATAACGATAGCGATCAATTTTAAGTCTTTATTGATTGTGACCGATGTCAAACTTGTGAAGCTTTGATTTTTTTTTAAGATAAGGTTTCCAGATGTTTTTTTTTCTTTGGTTGAAATTCGCGATATAAATGATTGAAACAATTTTTTAATCACTTAGTCATTAATTTTTTTTAGAGAGATGATCACTCAGTCATTAATTTTTTTTAGAGAGATGATCAGGCAGTATGATTTTATTTTTTGATCAGTCAGTATGATTTTATTTTTAGAGACTCAATATGAATATTTTGGAGAGACAGTCACTCAGATTATTATTATTAAAGTGAGATGTAACTCAGTGATTATTATTTTGAGACTCAACTCAGTCGGTCCTTCCTTGTTATTAATGTTAAAAAAAAAAAGGAGAAAAGTAAGCGATTTGATTTTTTTTATTCACTCTTTAAAAATTGAGAAAGGAAATGAAGTAAAAGACTCTGGTATAAAGTCAATATAGACGAAGATGTGCGTCTATATAAACAATTTCCAGCAATATTAAAGAAGAGAGGAAAACATTGGAACAAGATTGAATTTAATAGAAGTTATTAACAATTATATAAATATGATATTAACATATTTGGCTATGCATAATACTATGCCTCTGCATTGCTAAACCATTTTTTTCTGCTTCCTGGTTAATACAGAATGAGTTAAAATCGCTGATCTGTCTATGAAGTCATATATCAAGTAATAACCAACAAAATGATAGAGTTTGAAGCCAACCACACAAGCTATATGGAATGCTTCTTTTCTAGTTCCTGGCTTATTAAAAGCTCATTACCTTCGAATGAATGGAGAAGAGGAAATAGGAGGAAAAGAAAATTTATAAAAGCCATGTAGAACCAAGTTTGAAGCCATGAATCAAATTTTTGTTAGTTTACCTCAATCATCTAAAGTGTCAACAGCAATTATTTTTTTAAAAGGAGAGAGACAAGCAAATCCACCGGTACCTACTTATTCAAAAGTACTTATAATAACTTTTTTTAAAATGGTAGAAGGAAGCCAATCAACAATGAATAATAATAGAATTGAAGAAACAAGCAAGTCAATTGATTCAGCATTATCTTAAAAGTATCTGCAATAACTTTCTTTTTTTTGTTGTTGTTGAGCAAAGAAAAGCAGTCTGAAAATTCAAACTCAGGACATTAATAAGAAGTAAAAAGTAAACGGGTAAATATGAACTTTCTTTAACCGATTTTATTCTTGCTTATTAAAAGTAAACCTTGATTTACAGGTCAAAGCAATTTTTCTTTTGATACAGAAACATTAAAGACTTGTTTATCTATAGTTATTTGCAATATCTCACAACATAGCACAAACATAGTTTAAATCTTTAAACTTAAATTTTTCATTAATTTTTTTATTATTTTTTTTATTATATATTGTAATGTTGAAATGTTTTTTTTTAATTGTTCTTCAGTTGTTAATGATAATGAGCAACCTATAAATATATGCATTTATAATGTTTTTTATTTTTATTTTATCTTGTTGCATATTAAAATTAATATCCTGTATTTATTTTCTTTTGCTAAAAGGTTGCAAAAAAATATTTTATATATGTAATTTATGGGTATACATTTTAAACATATATGTTAACATTACCGAATGCGTGCATGTGTAACTGCTTATCCAAACACATCAAAGAATAGGTTATATATGATTAGTTTAAAATGGTAAATTGAAAAGTAGGGCATTACATTTGAATGGAAGTGAAATAACATATACAAGTTACACCTGAAATTTATTTTATGATATGATAAGTAAGAAAAGTCTTAAATAAGCATTTATAGAATATGTATTTTTTTTCTAATATTGATTTAAGTCAGCTTATTTTGAGATATCAAGAAAAATGACAAACCTATATGTTAGATTTATTTGCTTATACTTATATAAATTTTTTATATTAATTTTTGTATTGAATTAATATGGTAATAAGCCATTTATTTAATTGTTGATTTGACTTTAAAGAAGGAAAGAAAGAGTAGTAGTGTTAATAAAATATAATTATATATCTTAATTGGTTTCCGAGTTATTATTAAGAATATTGTGTTTTTTTTTTTTCTTGTCTTAATTCTATCATTTTAATTCATCATCATTGCTCGCAGTTATTAAGTATTACCATTCGTATATATTGAGCAATCACTTGCAAATATTAAGCGTCCGCAAAATAATAGGTAAACTAGAATGTTGATATTTAAGTATTTAAGGATTATGCTTGAGAATAACCAAATTTTGATAATTATAGTTCAACAATAGAAAGCTAAAATTGTGTTGTGTCCATGAGTTTAGATCATCCTCATCAAAGATGGATATCATGTTATTGGTTAAAAATGTTTCAAATAATACTATATAAAAGTTATGATCGCCATCAATCATCATTAATAAATTATAATCATTAAATTTAATGTTTAGCGTAATGAATATATTTTAGTAAATAGGGGTTTATAGAAAATTGAATATTATGCAAAGAGATTCATGATGATCAATCATCACCACTAGTATTATTAAATCCCAGTATGAAATAGGATAATTTTAATAGATGCCTATAAGTTTATAAAGATGAATTTATTGTTGTGAGTTTATTAATAAGCCATGGCTGGTATCATCATCACTATTATAATCATTATTATGATATCACTATTATTATCATTATTATTATGATATTATTATCATCATCATCATTATTACCTTTATTGTGATAAATAATCTAGTTAAATGGCCATCAATATCAATAATGGTCTTCACATGCTTGTTTGGAAGCCATTAATAGGATTATACATGTCTGTTCATCAATATACGTAAATGAGCTAGCAATGTCTATAAGAATCTTTGATCTATAGTATAAACTTTGGTAATATTGGGATCTTGTAATTTTATCAATATAGATAAAATGTAAGAATGTCATTTTTTTTTCATTAGTCATCCAAGTCATGTGTAATAAAAATGTACTGAATGAGTTTGAACTCAAGTACACTATAAACAGATACTTATCTAGATTGAAAACAATCTAGTGGCGCTCATGGAAAACACATGTACTTAGCTAAACTGAATAAAGAGTGATATAATCCCTTTCCAACTTCATAATATTAGTTTTATAGAATATATATTTTTTTTTATAAGTTGTCATGAATAGCACCAGTGTGTGCATATGACCATGAATGGTCTTCTATAGTTGGAAAGAATAATAAGAAGGATTCTTTGTTAGAAGAACCTAGTATTGGAGATAAGCATAAGGCACTCCAGGAATTTCACAGTGGGTACTTTTATTCAGTTGCTATATTTAATATTATTTTTATTTGATGACAATGGCCAGTATGTTTTATTGTTCAAATGACTGCCCCAATATATAAATAAATACCAAGAATCTTTAATGCTGATATTTTCAAGTGGCACAGTGATTCTATAATTTCTTTATCTATGCTATGATGAATTAATATTGTTACAAATGGTACAGATTGGATAGGCATATATCTAATAATTAATAATTTCCCCTATCTAAATATTTATTATGGTTACAAATGTGACATATTAAAATAGTTACAAATTATAGTTACAAATGGCATGCCAAATAGGGATTGAAATATGCCACACACCTGAGAGAGGTGTATATTTCTGTGTTAATTTAAATAGTTACAAATCCTATATTAATTGGAATAGATACAATATATATATATGATAATGAAATAAAAAGAATTTCATTTTAACCTTTATTATATTAACACCTAAAATAACATTGTATTCATTATCTTATATATTATAATTTTATAATTGCTACATTTTTCTTTACTTGTATTTTTTGCATGAAAAAAAGTTCTCTATTCAATTTTTACAAATTATACTTAATGCCTAAAATCAAAAAAATTAAAAATATTAATTTTGCAAAAAAACAAAAAATAATAAGTAGAAGACTTTGTTTCAGTCCAAACTTTCTCCAAAAAATCTGGAAATTTATAATGTATTTAATTAATGAAAATATTTAAATAACAAAAATATTCTTTGAAATATTAATATTCAACTTTTAATTACAAAAAACTCCAGAAAATAATAAAATTATTGATATGACATAATTTTAAGAATGTCAGTAAATTTTCAGTTGACTAATTTTATAGTAAAAGTTTTAATATATTCAAACAAAATTTAAATGTAAATGTCAAGTACATATTAAGAAATAAATATTTAACTTGATAGTTTTTATTTTACTAGCAAATTATTGGTTTCTTTTCTCAGAAAAATTGTGAAAATTGCACTACTTTATATTGCAGTTTTACAATTATAATAACATATTGGTATAGGATTTGTTTTATAATATAAATTCTGCAGTATTGCTTTCATTGATTTTTTAAATAAAAAAATCTAAAGAGGTCAGTATCTTATTGCTAGTCAGCAAATATCAGCTCTAATTATTTTCAAAGAAAACATTTTTAGAGGAATTGTTTTTGGTCTGGTTTTCATTTGTTTTGAAATAAAAAAAGGAAAATTATTTTCTCTTAGTATATTTTTATACTTTAAATTAAAACTACTAGTTAATTATAATTATTGAAGGGGAAAAAAGAAAAAAGACAACTTGCTTACATTATTTTATAAATTTCTTTCCCTTCTATAATCATTTATAACTTATTAAAATATTCCCATATTAAAATCATATTATTATTTAAGAAATTTAATGGTTAAGGATTTTTAAACTATCACTTTGGAACTTAAAATATTTAGTTAAATGAAGACCCATTATAAAAAAATATGCATGGGAAAATTAAATGTTACTTTCCCCATTGCTTAAATAATTCTAAACTAAACCTGAGGAACGTGTTGCCAATTCTCTAATTATTTTTAATGCAGATATATAGCCAACTCGTTATTATATTTATAGGCATTTTTAATTTTGTAGAATTATTCTAGTAGATTTTGTTTATATATATATATATTGTAACGATATATAAATATGCCGTTACATTAATTTAAAATAAAAACTAAGTTCGCAAATAAAAATAAATTTATTAAAAATCTAAAAGCTAAAAAAAAAAATTAAAGAGTTGTTAAATGTATATATATTCACACAGATGCAAAACTTTACAAATATTTTTTTTTAATAAATAAAAGTATTTGAACATACTTTGTTATAAAAAAGTACAAGATTTAAAGGTAAAATATTTTTGTAAATGGAAATGATTGTTTTATAAATTAATTGAAAAGCAAGCTAGCCCTTGGGGCTCTTGTATAATTAAAAAGTCTGATGAAAGATAGATAAGAAAATAAAGAAGTTAGCTTGACCAATGGAAGCACCAAGCCTCTCAGACCCTAAGGAAAATGATGAATTAGTGACATTTTGTTGGTTGAATCTGTGTGGATATTATAAAAAGAGCAATATTGAGTTTTCTGAGTGGCAGCTTGATTGCTTTTGAGAGGTGTGGTAGGACGCACATATCACCCTTTCTCTCTATTTAAAAAAATGAAATGACTGTGATTCCAAAATGAAAACAGCTAAGGTCACCTCCAGAACATCAGATTGGTCTTCCAATGGAGACATCATGGGAATTAAAAACAGGAACCTGGACTCTTCTACCATGAGCTATGAACTTTACAAATTAACAAAAAAAAAGTAATTAAGAACTTTCGTCAATTTTTTTTTAAAGTTTCAGCTAATCTAAATTTTAAAATGAACTCTTATTTGATTTTCAAATTGATAATTAATGTTTAAATTCTATATATTTGAGTTTGCTAAAAAAAAATCATTTCCATTTTTTTTATTTCTATTAATATTTAATTGTATAAATTATTTAAATGCATGAAATTTAAGTTGGGTATGGACATTGCATGGATTTGTTAGCGGTTAATTATGTTGTGGTTTTCATATTCAATTGAAATATATAAGGCATCGATGTCAATGCAGCATCCTATGATGAATGCCATTGGGTTTCTTGTATTCCCTCTGCAATTGACATTATCAATGACTTTGTATTTTGATTGGTTATGTTTATTATGAAATGTTTTTAATCATGGAATCTATGCAGCCGATCTATACTCAACTTTATAAACAAATTTTATAAAATTCATCAGTGCGAATTTATATATATGTTAAATTTAAGTTGGTCACGAATGGCTATATAGATTTGTAAAGTTATATTAATTAATTAGGGGAGGGTAATCTTAGGTTGTTTCGTAGTTAGATTGGGTCAATGGATTGGATATATCAGTGTAATTAGTAGATGTAGTATGAGGTTCGCTATGTGCAGAATCACTGTATACACCACACAACCCCTTTTTCCTATGGATGGGATTGTAAGTCGGCAAAAAAGGACTGCAGTCCTTTCCTATGGAGTTTTTATTTTATTGTTCTTCTTGCCATACAGATGTAACATTCCTGTATTGGACAAGAGGCGATGTCTTCTCTAACTACACTGTTCAGATGTACATTCCTGACAGTATAGTATATTAGTGCTGTTGTATTTTCATGCTACATTGAATACATCAATGTATCAGATGGATTGATGCCGGTTTGACTGCGAACTTTTGGCCTAAGGTTAAATAAGGGATAGAATATTTTCTTTTCAAATGCAAATCTATGTAGTCTATTCATACTCGATGATCTTAATAAAAAATATTAAATTCATTTATACTCGACAATCTTAAAATAGGTATAAATTTCGTCTGTGTAGATGATTTAAAATTTTAAAATAATAAGTTAAATTAAAAGAATATTAAAATCTAAAATAATAAATATTATTCCTCAAATTTAAAATGATTATATATGTGCGTAAATAAATATTGTTTGTGTATTAACTTAAAGATATATATTATTATCTCTGCATCTCCACTGAGCTAGTGACAATGGGCTAACGGTCTAATATAAAATAAAGTGGGATCTTAACAGCGTGTATCTGCTTACTTTATAAATTTTTCTAGGTTCCAATGCCTAGATGGCGCCCTCATAGTGCAGATTATGGTAAGATTCAATTCTCACTTTCTTTTGGATTGTTATAATATATATATAATAGTAAAATGTATGACAATATTTGCAATATCAAAACATAGTTAACTGTTTACAATTTACATTTAGTGTAATAGTGATATTAGCGATTAAGCCAATGCACATGCACTTTAAAGATAAACTATAAATGAATACATTTCCCAGCACAAGATATAGTATTTTAGAAAGGATGGAATGAATCCACCCATCCTTTCAACTCAAACATTTATGTATAGGCAAATCTTAAGTGTATGGAAATGAGAGCATGAAGGTGTTAAGCAATAGTATACCTATGCTCTTACATAATTTTAAAATGAAAATTAAAAAGGAAAAAGATCCATAAATAAAATTTAATAAAAAAAAAAATAAAATTAAAATAATAGTTATAAAATTTCACAGATTACAAACTATTAAATATTTACTTAAAAGTAAATTAAAGTAGAAGAAAAAGGAAAAATCTAAAGATAAAAGATTATTATTTTTGAAAGTAATGTAAAAGCAAATAATAAAAATGTTAATTAGCTTCTATTCAAAAATTATGTTTAAATTTCAGTAATATGGAAATTATCGTTCTATTAAAATGTAATAAATGTAAAGCAAATGGGCCCTTGGGGCACTTAAATGATCAAAAATCAGGTAAGAGATCAAAATTGATACATTATGGTGTTTCCCTGCTTTGGAGTAAATTGGCCAATATAGTTACCAACAAACACCCAGTCCAAAAAGGAAAACCATGATGGCCAATAAGATCAGAGCAATGTCAGGAATGATTGATCTGAAAATTGGTGATAAGGGAGGTATAATACTATAAAAAGAAAAATAATTAAATAGAAGATTATTGATTGTTTATCTATTGAGTGACTATTGATTGAATGGTGGTGACTGGTTAAAAATATTTTGCAGCTGTATTGCAGATTCCAATGATGTAGGAGTCTCTCAATAGATTTTGTTTCCTTTATTTGCACTGGCTTAGGCAGCCTCCTGAATGAATGGCAAGCAGAGTTTCACCTCCAAGGAGAACAATATACAAAACATGATAACTAGGATGGACTTTCATAACCTGCCACAATCTGGAGGATTCATCAAGACTTAATGGGAAGAATAAACTTTTATATGCATTATGAACTTTTAAATAGATATCTTAAACAAACTTTCAATTCATAACCTAAGTGTAACTTTTAAATAAGCTCTTATCTGATGAGCAACAAAACCTCTAAATTAATTATTAATATTTTTTATTTTATTTATAATGTTTTATATTGATCATTTCCATTTTTATTAACTAAATTATTAAATTTAAAGTTAAGGGTAGATGGTTACATAGATTCATTAAGTTTAGATTAGATTATGTGGGATTAATTTGGGACAATTTGTTTTGTAGTTGAATCAATGCTGGTGGAGGGATGTGTGGTATTTTTATATCAATGTAATATGGAGAGGTGCATTAGATTCTCATTCTCTTGTGCTGTGTTAGCACAGAGAGTGGAGTACCCAAATGAATGCATGCCCCCCAAAAGGAAGCCATTGCCTTTGTTATTGGTGATAGAGGTATTTCTATACCATTTGATTTTTTTACGCTCTATGGATAGGGACTATAAGGCAGCAGGGCCTATTCTTTCTCTGTTTAGAGCATTTTATTTTCTGAATATTTTTTTATATAATTCCTTCACCAGAAAGATGCACATTTGTATTGGACAAGGATCACTTTTTTAATAATATCATGCTACAGGTGCATATTCCTGTCAGCATGGTTTTATGCTAACATCTTTATGTTGCATTGGTTATGTCTGTATATCAGGAAGCTAGCATTGGTTTACTGTGAAATAGTATATTTGTGCTTAACATTATAAAATATTAAATAATATAAAAATTTACATTTATGCATATTAATAAAAATATCAGAATTTAAATCTGTAATAATGTTAAATAATCTATTTCTCAAATCTGTTTTATATATGTTATGTGCATAATAAATGTTTGTTTTATTAGTATTGGTGGTGACTTGTTTAATAATACTTTGAAATATAGTTTGAAATGTTATATTTTACAATTCAGCTACTCCGTGAGCTAGTGGCTAGGGATATTGGTCAATAAAGTTGAATCTTTCCCACACGTATCTGCCTACTGTACAAATTTTCTAGGTTATAATAGCCTAGTGGTGCTCGGTATGGCAGATAGAGAAAGAGTCTCTGTTCAATGGTTATATATATATATATATATATATATTGTAACAGTAAAACCTATGACAATGCTTGCAGTATTAAAATGTAATGAATCATTTTAAGTATAACAAACAGTATGGTGATGATGATCAATATGACATTAGTGCTTGAAAGATTAAATCTAGTATAATTACTTCAAAAGCATTTAATGTTTCGTTTTAAAGATTCAATTTAAATTATTCTTAGGCATTACTTTCTTTATAGAAAGAACACTAGTGACTGCATGACTATCCCCAGCATGTCCTCCGGTGATTTCATGAATTTTCAGGTTTAGTGGGATATTAATGGTATAGTTTTGGGATGAGTTCAGACAGCAATATAATTTTATTTGATAACAAAATAACTTAAATTTATTTACACTAATTATATAAAATAAATGAAATAATGAAATTGATGCTTATATATTTGCAACTACAATAAAAACATAAATAAAATATTTAAATTAACAGTCATAAAATATTGTACATTTTCTTTTTTTAAAAAAGTATGCTTTTCATTTATGTATATAAAACTTAAATAAATAATTTTCTCTTTCTTCCCTTTCATTATGACAGGAGGTATAATTTTATTTAATAGGTTTCTTTACAAAATATTTAATAATTTAATTAAATTTATAAACAAATTTTATTTTAATTTTCTAAACTGATGTGAATAACTGCTACACATATATATCTCAGTGGAAAAATTCTTTATATAGTAGTGCCACTCACAGTAAGCCAGAGTAATCAATAGATGCAGACAGATTTGTGCATAAAATTCCTATCTGGTGCCTACTCATCAATATATCCAGATTAGTTTCTACCTTGCGGCTTTCATCAGTGAGTGTCCTTGAATCTGAGGGCACTGAAATTTGATTTAAGATCTCATGCAACTCTCCAGAAGTCACCTTTTACTCTTTAGATAACTATAAAACTTTGAGATCTTAAGATCTAGGTGCAGTGCTTTCAGGTTTAAGACCTCTCAATGATGAAAGCCACAAACTAGAAACTAATCTGGGGATATTGGATGAATAGGAACTATACAGGGATTTTATGCACAAACTTTTCTGTATTTATTGATTACTCTGGCTTCCACTGAGTGGCACTACTGTATGGAGAATTTTGCCTCTGTGTTAACAGCTTGTATAAGCATAAAGAATGATGATTATGTGATATTTAGTGGTTATTAACATATATATTTCATATGTACTCATACATATGACAACCTATACAATTTACAAATCAAGTTATTATACTATTTTACTGAGATGTCTGTAATAATTTAATACCAATGCTTCTTGATAATATAAACTATTCTAACTGCAATATTCTTAAAATAATTCTTCTTGCAATTATTTTTATTGTTATAATACTCCTCCCTTAAAGAAATGAGACGAGGAAACATTTTCATTTCTCATTTCTATATCTAATTCAAAATTTAAATTTAGTATATATCTCTAAATATTATTATATTTTTGGTTTAATAATTTTAATTAAGTAGTATTTTACCAAATAACAATTACAACAATATATAAATAAACAAAGTACATAGGTCAATTATTTTGATGTTCAGAGATTTGACTGGCTTTCATGTATCTAAAGAATGAAGAGAATCCTTTTATCTCTAGGATACATAAAAAAAAATCAAACACAGAATATTAAGATATACAATGCAGTGAGAAAACTAAAATGATTACTTCAGTTTTAATACTGTCCAGTTACCAATAATATATAAATAAGTGAATATCAATTTATGAAGCCTTACAGAAATTTTTTGATACTTAGAGGCTGATAAATTCAACATTTTAAAGTTAACTTTTACTCTTTTTAATCTTTAAGAGACTGATGCTTCTTTTAAATTTTATAGATGAGAAAATACACTACTTGAACAATATATTGTGGCAGCACTAGATATATTTTGATTTCAATAAGTCACATGATAGCATAGTAATCTCAAATTCTCCATACCTCATAACAAATTGAAAATACATTTAAACAAATATGAACAATCAATATTTTTATTGCATTATTATATTGGAGAGAGTGCCATAAATGGCTTCTAGTTTCATGTGAGAAGAGTTTTTGAACTTCCATAAAAGTAAGGGATAGCTTTTCTGTGATTCATAGCCCATATGCCTGTATAAGATTGCCTGACCAAGTATAGAAGCTTAACTGAAGTGAAAACCACCAGTAATACTATAAATTTCTATATTTTGCATATGATTATTAAACCAGCTTACTAGACTTGAAATTCCAATACCAGACATTATATATCTGCTGCTTAATACAAAATATGCACAGAAACACATATAAATTATTATTGTCAATAATTGTGAATACAGCTTTAAAAGAAGAAAAAATATATTTTCTGTTACTTAACTTGAACTTTTAAACTTAAGTTTTGCCTCTTTTTGAATCTTAGAAGCTGATGCTTTTTCTGAGATTCTTCTAAGCCAAAAATCCAGTCAAGATCATAAAACCAGTTTATAAGTCTTGTAACTTAAATTTACTCTGCTGTAAATACATTAATATTTGATATAGTTGATTACAAATAAAATTTGTAAAAAAAGTTTTGAAACTCCAATACTAGACATTATATTTGTACTGTTTTATACAATACAAGCATGGAAACACATACAAAGAATTACTGCTGGTCACATACTAATAAATATAGACCAAAAGAAGAAAAAACCTATTCTATGCAAGTTGTTTTACTTGAACTTATTTGTCCAAAACATTAGGGGAAAAATTTCTTACAATAATTATACATTAACAATTTTGAATTAAGCCAAAGCAGTTAACTGGTGAAAATGGATTTAAGAAAATGTTTTTTAAAAAACTATATGGCAAAAGCTAAAAACAAAATAACTTTTGAATAGAAAGAATCTCATCAAGGAATTAATTAACAGATGTCAATGTAGAAAACAAAAAGTTTCAAAATTACTTTCAAGTAGGTCTTTTATAAGATAAGTAATATTTTTTATTCTAAAATATTTTATTTACAATTTAAGAGCGGTATAACAAAATTAAATAGAAACTTTCACAAAAATAAAGTAAGATATATTTATTTGAAGAAAAGATTTACAATTTAATAGTGTTAATAATTGGATTTGTAGAATAAAATAATTAGGATTACAAATTGAAGTGTTTTATATTGGAATACTATATATGTGTATGCATATTATGTATATGTTTATTATTAATGATTTGTAATTGAACAGAAAATAACTGAAACTTCCTATAAATTGTATAATTAAAGAAATTCCCAAGAGACAGATGAAAATTTATTTACATTATATAGCTCATGTATAATTCATCAGAAGTTTCAGTTACTTCCTATTTAGTTACATATAATATGAGTTATTTATTATTTACATATTTAATGATTTGTATATTATTAACCTGGAGTAATATTGCATATATTATTAACAAATAAAATATTATTTTTATATTATAGTGGCAGAATATATGCACATATAACTAAAATCAATCATTATTTATTTATTAAAATAGAATTGTTTCTTTTATTAATTTAATAATGTAGACATTTTGTATTCATAGACATGCATTGTTTGATACTTATTATAATTTGTATGTCTGAAAACCATTTTTATATATCTATAAATTATTGTATTATGTTTTCTATTTATGGAATATTATAAATATTTGTTTGTAAATTAAAATCAGAATAATGTATTTGAGATATAAGTAACAGATCTTTTTAATTTCATTTATTAATATTTCTCATTAATAAATTTGTAAATCATTAAAGTTAGTTCAGTGAAATTATTTAATATAACATAAATTATTTTAGATAAGCCTAGCTTCTCTTCATCATAATCTATACCCCTAGAGTCTTTGTGAACCCAATCAAGTTTCAAGCATAACAGTAATTTACTACATATGTGTGGGTATATTGTGGGTAAACATCTAAATATTTGGATGATGTCAAAATAAATCCCAGCTTTTAAAGTCTACTTACTTTACAATAATTACTATTTAATTGATAGCCAGTAAATTTATATTCATTGTGCTTGATAACCAATAGCATTAATCATAATGAGTATTGTTGTAATGGTTTCAGTATTTTTTTAAAATATTATGTATTATTAGTAGCAATTATTTTATCTAGTGCCATGTTTACAATTATATTACATTCAAATATCAGCCTTTCAATTAGCTTGAAAGGCTGATGTTTGAATGTAATATTATGTATTATTGTAATTTTAACATTTAAGTATTCCATTGAGATATGTTGATAATTGCTTTTATATTATGCCTGTTGACTAGAAAATGATTAGCTTAAAATTTTTTATAGTGCATTTCCTTTAATGCCAGTCCCAATGTATGATATATTTTATGATTAATGCTGCTGGTGATATGTGTATTATTTATGTGGATTTTTGCATGCTCATTGATAATGATATTCTGAGAATGATGATTCCAATCACTTCCAATATCACACCACTATATTTTTTTCCTTTTATAGCATTAAAATATATATATATACATGAGTTCACCCCTGTATAATTTATTGTAACAAAAATATATTCCAATGTTTTCAATGGATCACACTGACCACCCACTGGGTAACAAATATTATAAAATCAGTTGTGGAGCCACTATAAAATATTGATGATCTTTAATAATATTTCATTTATAAATGTAACCTGTGAAAATCTTTGTTTTAACACACATACAATATATATATATATATATATTGTAACCCCCCTACTCTTCACCAATCCTACAGATTATATGAACAAATACCCAGGATGCCAATTCTCTTAATGAATAGAATAAATTAACACATTGAAATAAGACATTTATAAATATAATAGAAAATCAACCCAAGCACAAATTCAGCATGCATTAGAAAAACATTTAAATAAATACATTTAAAGAATATACAAAATTGTTAGCTATAGCTCGAAGTTTTCCGAGATCTCAGGTTGACTTTAATTACCTTGTTCTTTTTAACTCTGTCCATGGGCATTTCCAAACTTGTAGCAAAGTTTTTAAGTAAAGTTATGAGTTTATTTGATTCATGGTTCCGCAGCAGCAGTTAGTAGATTTTAGGAGCAGCATTTCTTTGGGCTGGTTCAGTTGGATTTCATGATACGGTGACAGGACATCGGATTTTGAATGACGGACGGCCAAGGCACAGGACTCCCGAGGGAAAACAGCTATTGTCCTGTTACCCTGACATTCTGAGGTTAAACTATTTTAAAATGGATTTTCTGTCATGATCAGGTAGGTTAATTAATAACTCTGTCTAATAATCCTAATTACAATCAATCAGCCTTATTTATATGCTCTCTTTGATTACAATCTAACCCTGTGGTGATAAAATCCATTTTTTAATTATTACACATTTGAAAAACACAGACTGCATTTTCTAATTAATATCTGTTCGTAAACACTGTTTTATCTTATCAAATCTACTGGCGCCAATATGATTAAAATTAGCTACTATTGTTCTTTCCCCACCCTCACTGACTTCAAGAAAATGGCATGTTTTTGAATAACATTTTATAACACTTTACATTTATCAAACACTATTTCTGAATTTAATTTCCAGAAATATTTCTCAGTGATATTATTTCTTAAAGGCAAATAATTATAACGAAATAACATCACAAATAAATCGATTCAAAAACAACTCTTAAATAAAATATTTTGATAAATTTTAAATATTATCGCAGTATGTGTGTAGATGAGAATATGTGACCTACTTTATTGTACAAACATATATACGTAATATATACTCGATGGTTTGAAAATAAAACCGTTTAAAAACAATTTTAATTATTATAAAACCCCAGGCACCCCATTATACATATAAATTTAGGCAGGATTTCGGTAAATATACCCAGTACACCCACAATATGATGAAATTAGGGTTTTAAATAAGGCATGAGGGTAGGAAACAGGAAGGCAAGGTGAAACTAAGATTGGTAAGGCATATCTTACTGTTTCACCATAAACTTCATAAGTTAGCATGAATATAATTATTTTGGTCCATTGCTAACTGTTCATGGGAAATCCGCAATTCCTTAGATAATATTTTTTATAATATGTCCACATACCATGAAGAACAAGAAATATATAATATTAATGTCCTTCTACTCGACTTAAATCAGGTACACATTAATGAATACTAATTATTGGTTAATTCTTTATAAGCCACACACTCACTTCTTTAATAGAATATTTTATAAACATGAATGATAAGCATAGTTAATATCACGTAGTAGTTTAAACTATAGCACAATAAATTATACACGCATCCTTTCAGTTTAACTTAACTTTTATATAATTAGAAGAGAATTTAAACTTAGAACCTATGATAGCTTTGTTAAACAGTCCTGCATAAATTTCCTTAAAATATTATATATAAAGTTCATGCAATTTCATTTTCTCCTTATAATAGAAGACATAGGCAAATAAAGTAGATTTCAGTTATAAGCATATAAATACATTTCAAACGATAGTGTTAATTTAAAATTAAATGAGTGGAGAGTAAAGAAAATATATCTTGTAAATAAATTAACCTGACTTCCTTTTTTAAAGCTGTCTGGTAACTAAAATTTCCATACTGAATTTTATAAAACAATAATATTTAAAAAATTATACTTTGGAGTTTAACCGACTTGATTTCTGGAAGAGATTGAAAAAAAACCATGTACATAGAAGAAGTTGCAGAAGCACAATATATTTTATTACTGACTATCACTTAAATACATCTCCTTTCCATCAATAAAGAGGTCACCCTGTTCTCCAAAGGTTAGCTCCACCCTTTGCACTCAGATAATTAAGCAATAAATATTCAAAAAATCTTTTTTTGAGAAAAAAAATCATTTTGATTTTCTAAATTAAATCAAACCGAATAAAACAAAAAATAATTTTTACACTTCTGAAATAAACAAATACAAATTAGCCAGTAAATAAAGTGGTTGATAACACAATTTAGTTTGTCAAATAATTCACTAATCCAGATGCCCATTAATCACTCAAAATATACTTGCACCTGTTATTAGAGATATTTGCTGTAATTTTGTGTTTTATTATAAAATGTAAAATGCTATACTGTAATTAAATATGAAAATGAAATTGGAAGGTGATACAGGCATACATGCATGCACATATGCTGCTACATGAATACTAAATTATCCTCACTAAAATATAACTGACATGGCTATTGGTTAAACATATTTCACTGATTTTACTACTATACCTGAATGGGTGTGCCAATGAATAAACAGATCAAAAAACTATCTAAACAAATACCAACCACTATTCCACAAATAAATAAAATAAATTTGCATCATTATTTGCATATCAACAATTCCTGTAATAACCCCCCCCCTTTCTACCATTAAATATTTCATCAAATATAATAATAATACTAAATGTTTAACAGACCCCCAACTAACATCCATAAGAAACTCTCACATAAGGTTTTAGACCATTAACACAAATTTTTAAAATTTTAGCACTATTTCACTTTTTTTTTAGGTAAATGCAGTTACTCATCACTGACATAATATGATTTAATTAAAGTTTGTTTCTCATGCCCATTTAGAAGGTCACATATATATATATATATATATATATATATATGTGTGTGTGTGTGTGTGTGTGTATGTTAGGGTGGAGCAGAAAAGAAAAGATTTATTCAAACATATTCATAATATGCTAGCTAAAGATGATTTAATTTGATAAATTTTCCTCTAGGCATAATTAATTTTTCTTATTTCAAATCTTTAGATAATAATTAATTTTTTTATTATATTAAAAACATCACTGTTTATTGAATAATTGATTTTACTTATTAAATGACCAAACTATTGCCTCTGTTGTCAAGACTGTGTTAAGCTGTGGTTGTTTTTTACTGAATATAATTTTGAAAAATTTACAATTATCCTACATTTAATTTCGATTTATTTTAAAATATTCTTAAAAAAAATAGACCGTGTATTATACTTTATCGATATTAGAAGAAAAAATGTTTTGTTTTAGTTTTAATATATTGGGACAAAATGGACATATTATTTATAAGCTTGTTTTCTTATAGTTTATATTATAAAGTAATATTTTAATTAATTTGAAACTGAAATGAGATATATACTTAATTTAATGATTCATTAAAGCTTAGAGGTATAATGAATTGTGTTGGAAAGGTGCCAGTAATAGTTAATTACCTTTGATGATGATGATGAATGTTTATTGCTTGGGTATAGCCCCATATTGAGACAGAAAAATCCATCTTTTTTTATTTTTCTATTTCTTTTTTTTTAGGACTTGTTTTTTTTTCAAGTGGAAAACTCTGGAAAGAGCAGAAAAAATTTGCATTGTCAACTTTAAAAGAATTTGGTATTGGAAAAACAATTTTAGAAGAAAAGATAATTCAAGAGGCCCAGTTTGTAATAAATGAAATAAGAAGAAAAAATGGTGAATCGTTTGATCCTCAAATGGTGCTCTGTAAAGGCATCAGTAATATTATATTATCTTTAACTTGCAATAAAAGAATGGATTATGATGACCAGACATACGAAAATTTGTTGAAAAATATTGAAATAATTAATGCAGGTTTTAAAATAACTAATCCCATAAGCTTCTTATCGGCATTGCGATTTTTTTTTAAAAGTTGGCACTTATTTGCTGCTTCTGTTACTGAAGTGAAAAAATATTTACTTGATATTATTAGAGATCACGAAGAGCATTATGATGGGAACAACAAACGAGACTACATTGATGCTTATTTGGAAACCAAATACAAAATGAAAAACTTAAACGTTAGCTCAACATTTACCAGTAAATCTTTTCAAATTTTATTATATTACACTTAATACTAACTCTATTTTATCATAAAAATGTCATTAAATATTTGGCTGAAAATAGTTCCCTTGAACGACAATATTTATAATTTACAGTAAAGTTTCAAATATAATTTTAACTATCATTAGTGTAAGTAATTTTTATAAGTATCCGTCTTAATTATTAGATTAGTGCCCGTGGTGATTGTTTAGTAGATCTTTTTGAATTTTATCTTAAAGGAAGACATTTTGTTATTTTTACAATCATATATACTTTAAAATATATGGGGAACGATTAGATCGACTGCTTTTCGTATTATGATCTAGGAATTAAGCCTGATCAAGTCAAATAGTTTTTAGGTAGTCATCTTCTATAGGTTTGTAAATGGTATCTAGTTTGATAGCTACTTAGATTAATCGGTATTGGTTAAATAAATCCCCATACATTGGCTATAAAAATAAACAAACAAAAAATTTGTGATGTAGCCTTTACTAATCTTTTGGGAGATGTCATATTGCCACAGATACTAGGCAGGATTTTTTACATTTTTTAAAAAAATGTTATTTACAGCACTTAACATGGACTATTCTAGCTATTTGTTTAAAAATGTTTCTTTATTATAGATAAAATCGTTTGTTTATTTATTTCATACATGTTTGTATGTTATTGCTCATTAGGACAAATTTAAAACTCCATTTTTTTATTGCAATTCACTGAAAGAGTGAAAAATAAATTAATCCCAAGGTCGAGATTAATATTTTCATAATCTTTAAATATCAATCTATTTTAACAATTGCAAGTTTTAATTTCCACACATAAATTTCTATATTTACAATAGATGCCATTTTTATTTTTGAGACCCTCTATACTACCACTATTACTATTAGCAAGAGAGTTATAAGAAGTACGAGCAACAAAAGTATCATATTGGGCTACAATTTATGGACTTTGAGTTCCAAAGTCTGTCACTCTGCCACCACTACATCAGGTAGCCAAGTCAATCTCTAAATGTTTTTTTACTTAATTTTTAGGCATAATTTACATAGCTACATTTCTATAATAAGATAATTAAAGAGAGGTACAGCATATCACTTTATATCGAAAGGTAAAAAATAAAAGAATAAGAAAATCAGCTAAGTTATATTTTCTCGTGTAATGTTGTATATGAGGATCTCGCAATCCATTAAGAAGATTGACGGTATAACAGTTCCTGTAATTTGCTTTATAGTATTTAATTCCATGTTTTTATATTTTGTCTTTATTAATTTAATTAATACTGCTTTTTTAAATTTAAAACTTAAGTCTGATATTAATTTTTTACCAAGATACTTTTGTAGGTAGTATGTATATAATATATTCGATTTACACTATATTTAAACAATCCTAACTAGAAAAACAAGTAAGGTTAATATTAATTTCACATTCACGGAATAGGAAACATTATTTTTTTTAAATAGCACTATGTCTAGTAGCTTATAATTTAGATTTGCTCACTTGGTTTATCTAAAATAATGCAAATAGATAATTTCAAACAACCTAAATGGACCAAATTTCTAGAATAAATAATTTGAAATATCTTGCATTACTTGAGAGTTATTGTCACCTTATATATTAATATCGACAATAATCGTCACAAGTGAGTTATTCCAGTAAATTTTTGAATCATTAACTAAGTTTATATAATAAATATAAATTATTTGTATAATTCAAAATCAATATTTAGTACGTGAATTTTATAATAGATCGCAAATATTTTTAAAATGCAACGCATGATCAAGAAGAATTTTTATAAATAAAATTTTTATGAAACGGGAACACACATTGATATGAGTTTAAAACCAGCTAAAACGTATAACATGGCAAACCTCAGAAAAAAAAGTAAAAAGTTGGAAACTTTATTAAGTTATTAATAATTATATTTAAGATTGATTCTGTGTAATGATAAAACTGGCTTAGAGTATAAATTAATAAAAGAACTTTCAATTGAAAAACTTATTTCATTTACTAAAGCATATATATGCAAGATTAAAAAAAATGTACAAAGTTTAAAAAAAAATACAAAATTATAAGTTTTAAAAGACAACTAGATACCTAGAATAAGTAATTTGAAACAGTAGCAATTTTAAAAAGAAGTCGGAGTCAAAGCAAAAAGATATACTAATCATAATGAAGTAACGATTGAAAGAAAATTGTTAAGGCATAGCATCACCCATAATAATCATAGAGAACCAACAGTCATCTTCTGTGACTGGATTTAAAAGAGATACACTATAAAATCAGCTTAATCATAGGATATATTATAAAGCAATCATCAATATTACATCTATGCAAGTATTTGAGTGCTAAAATGATAAGGAATACATAAATCTCTATCAAAACATGCTGGCATTATTATATTAATGCTGATCTTTGTCAATGCTCTTGGCTATCTGATATCATGAGTATAATGGCCATCAATAAACTAATTATCATCATACAATCTAAAGAAAATGCAGTATGTCAACTTTAAAGGTATCCAAATAATTTCATTAAGAATTATTCAAGATGTCCATATATATATAATTATTCAAAACAATACAATAATTAATACAGTAAAAAATATTTTAAAAAATAAATATATACCACAGTTTAATAGAAGTACTTTCAATTATCTATGTAGTCGTTATCAATTAGATTCAAATTGTATTAGAAAAAACCGTTACAAATGTAAACAAAAATTAATATGTCATACATCAATTTTCCCACAATTCATTAACTTTTATATTGGCAGTCTGTATAAAAAGTGAAAAGCAACATTTGATAAATAGACAGGCTGCCAATATAAAAATTAATGAATTGTGGGAAAATTGATGTATGATGTATTACTTTTTGTTTACATTTGTAACGGTTTTTTCTAATACAATTTGATTCTAGTTGATAACAACTACATAGATAGTTGAAAGTACTTCTATTAAATTGTGGTATATATTTGTTTTTTAAAATAATTTTTTTACTGTATTAATTATTGTATTGTTTTGAATAATTATAAATATTTTATTATAATTGGAATACAGACATTGATTAATAATTTATATATATATATAATAAACAACAAACAGTAACATTATGCAAATTGATCATCTTTTCTTAAACCAACCATGTACAAATTGCTCATTTGATTAAACATATATTTATACAGTAATGGTGCTGATCATGCCTGATTTAGGCAACCAAATATAAGAGAAGATAATATATATATATATAAAAGCTTTATCACTTCATGTTGCTGGGCACATATACTTTTAATTGACAAATTAATTAAATTTTTCCATATAGTTTCTCTGTCGTTTAACTTATGGGCAGCAGTGTGATGAAAGATTTGTATATTAATGAAGACCAACCATAATAAACACTATGGCATATCCATTGTTGAATGACAAATCAAACTATTTTTTTAGATGGTATCTTCCATAATATTAGCTCTTATCTATTTAATTTATGTTGGTATGACTATTTTTATAAATAACACACATTATATTTATCTCTTAGATTACATATATTTATATCTATAAAAACGTTTACTAACTTTAATTCTGTTTTTTAGTTCATTGACTGATATATCAAATATACAATAACACCCCAAAATAAAAATGTATGTACAAACAAAAAAATATTATGCTATTGCCTATGTGCAAAAATTAAAAATATACATCGAAAATCAATTAATTTGAAGATATAAAAAAATAAAAAAAATAAAAGTATGCTAATTTTTTTATATTGAGCTCAACTAACATTTAATTAAAAATGAATATACTTTTATATATCTATCCATTCATGTTTTATATGTAATATATGGTTAAATAAGCCACAATCAGATATTTACCATGAGATTTAACCAAAAATAAATCCTATTTTTAGGATGTTGATAATATAAGCCCTACCACAATGGGTGCATAATGAATTATAAAGCAATGAATATAATGTTCAAAATGCACACACACACATATATAGCATAAGAAAAAACTATTTCGAATTAAAGTAATGAATATATAAATAAATGTAGATTTCTGTATTTGAATAAATGTTATTCAAAATTATTTTTCAGGCAGTCTCATAACTAATTATTTTAATAAACTTGCATTATAATTAATTTTACTTTTCATTTATCAATGCTAATTTATTTAGTCTGATATAAGAATTCTTCTTTCATCTGATCTCCAACTGTATATTTATTATAGATGGCATAGAATATGAGGGTCATGATATTCATTTTTTATTCTCTTTCTCGTCTCTCTTTTAATAGTTTATTTTACAATCTTCTCTTTTAGGCAAATGTCTAAGTATTTTTTATATGACAAGGTCACATTTTAATGTAGAATTGTCATTATTGGCATTCAGGGGACTATCTCCCATCTCCTATTATTAATATTATTTTAGTAAATGGATTATTTCCATTTCTTATATTTGAACACGGGCTTCTTATTTTCAGGGGATTACTACCAGTGGTCAAACAATAACTTGCTGCAGGAGTGCTTTTGCTTTTTTTATTGTTTATGGTAGCCTGATACACAGTTTGTTCCTCCACCCCAAAAAGAAAAGAATAAAAAATAAAATGACTTTATTTATGTCCAATAAGTCTATACAATAACAACAAGAATATCTTTGACTTTTATCTCTTTTAATTTTCTTAACATTATCTTTTTTTTTTTTTTTAAAAAAAAAAATACATTAAAACATTTTTTTTTACAGAAATTTAGGTTTGCTTTTAATTTTTTATTTTATGCTCCACTGTTTGGATAAAACAATGCGGATTCAATGGATATAGTTTTTGACATCCTTGGACACCATGGAGAGCCTTGACTAATAACTCTGGTTATAATTCTCCATTCTGAATAAAAGCTGAAACCTGATTTTATGACAGCATTAAACTAACAGTAATATCACTATGGTTGAGAGCATTTCATCTTGTGTATGATGATATTCTTCTTCTAAAGAAGGATCTAATAATTGATGATCACCAAACTGCCTCAGAGAAAATTCTAAAATGACATCGTACATTGCAATACCTGTGCTGGCTAATGCTAAAGAAGCAGCAGTAATGACTGCAATGAGAACACTTTCTCCATTTTCAATCACCATTAAGTTGATATCAATAACAGCCTTAGGAAATTTATGCAAACATACAGCTGACCTCAGAGCTTCCAGAAGAATAATGGAAAGATCTTTTTCTTGATTGTCTTGCTGGTGCTGCCACAATCAAATTCCAGAATTATTTTTAAACTTAAGATAGCAGTTCAACTGTCCTTTCATACTAAATTCTTTTCTCTGAGCAATTTCTCTAAACTCGTACACTCCACACATAACTTTTGTCTTATTGACCTCAATATATGCTGATCTCTTGGCTCAAATGATAATTCCACATCTTAAAAATATAGGTTTAATATCTTCTAAATTTCTTCCATGCAATCTTTTCAAATTTTGAGATAACAGTTTTAATTTTGTTGGTTGAAGTGTAAATCTTGAGGGAAAAATACTTCTGCTGGTCCTGAATTCTTTTATGATCAATAGACATTTTGAATTCTGCTAAAAGTATCAAATCATTTCCTAAAAGAAATAAAGGATAGATATTTACATTAGAATGGATTAGCATAAATAAATGCTATTGAAACATTTAAAGTAATATTAATAAATGATCACATTTTACTATGAAAGTGGCCATTATCTTTTATTCAAAAACGTATATATAAAACAAGATACTGCTTTTACATATTTGAAATTAATTAATTTGCTTGTTTATTCCCAAATTAACAAAAGAGAGATTTAATATGAAAGTAAAAAAAGAAAAAAAATAACTTAAAAAAATGAAACAAGTTTTTTTATTACTTTAATCAACCTTATTTTTTTATTTTATTATTATTATTATTTATAATAATAATATAGCTATATAGGATTTATATATATTTTAATTGTCTAAATTAAGCAATAGTGATTTTTTTATTACTATTAAAGAAAGTGTACATTCATTTTAATAAGATAAAATTTACGGAAATAAAATCAACGAAATCATATATATATATTTAGGAATACGCTAATATATGAATAAGAATATGGTAATATATATATATATCATGCTTTAGTTGGGCGTCCATTTGTAACTAATTAAATATAACACCATAGCCCGTTTGCAACCATCGTAAACATTAATTTAGTCATGCCAATAATGAGATAAATAAACTATCCCATTTCTCAACACACAAAATAAAAATGAAAATTCATCACTGTCATCATTTAAGATTTAAAATATTTCGATATTGGGAAGTTATTGTAACCAACAAAATATACTAGCCATTGTCATCAGATAAACCAATATTAACTACAGGAACTGAACAAAATTACAGTGAAATCCATGGAGTTCATTACGCTTATCTTCAATAATAGGTTCTTTCAACAAAGAATCCTTCCCATTCCTCTTTTCATATATATATATATAAGACCATTCATGGTCACACGCACATCCTGGCGCTATTTATAACAACTTAAAAAAAATATCAAAAAAAGTTAATAAGTTGGAAAAGGGACTTGATCACTTTTATTCAATTTAGCTAAGTACATGTGTTTTCCACGGGCGCCATTAGATTGTTTTAAACCTAGATAAATATTATCTGCCCATAGTGTACCGGGTTCAAACCCATTCAGTACATTCTTTACTACACATGCATTTGAATGAATAAAAAATGAATTCTTTTATTTTATCCGTGTCAATAAAGTTATAAGATCCCAATACCATAAAATTTATATATCCAACACTTTTATAGATATTATCAGCTCAGTTTAAGTATATTGATGAACAGATGCATGTATGGTCTTACTAATGGCTTCCAAACAAACATAGTGAAGACCATTACTTATATACATATGGCCACTAAACCTTTATTTAATTTAATTATTCATCGTACTATAATGATGATGATTCCAGTCACAGCCTTAGTAATAAACTCATAACAACAAATTTATCTTTATAAGCATATAGGCACTTTCTGAAAATCATATTATGTTTAAACTGGAATTCAATCACAACACTCCCTAGCACTTATATACGTCTATGGTTATTTACTTAAAATACTTTTATAGTTAAAATTATGACTCAATCATCAATATTTACCAGTGATGATGAATGTTCATCACAAATCTCACCACATAATACTTAACTTTTTATAAACCCCTATTTACTAAACATATTAATTACATTTAAGATTGGATTTAATTATTACTATTTATTTATTTAGCGATGATGGTGATCATAACTAATTTCATATTATAAAATTTAGCTTCTGATAAATCTATAATTATTTACTTGAACAGTATTATGCTTAAACGGTGATTTAACCAATAATATAATATCCAACTTTGATGAGCATGATCAAAATTCTTAGGCACAATATAACTTTAGCTTTTTTATTATTAACCCATAATTACTCAGAAACTTGGTTATATGTCAAGCGTGATCTTAAACATCATTATATGTAAATGCATATCCAATGCTTAACATTTACGAGTGATGATGATTAATTATAATCAAAACAAGATTTTAAAAAAATTAACAATACTAATAATAATAATTCGGAGACTAAGTATGGTAATACTATATTTATTCACACTCTTCCCTTTAATAAATCACATTATTAATTATACAATTGACGGCTATTATTATATTAATTAAATATATAATTAAGACAAAATTTATATATGCATAACCAAATAAACATATATATATATATATGTGTGTGTGTATGTGTGTTTATGTTCCTATCTATTCTTAAATAAGCTGGCTTAAAATGACATAAAAAATATTCTATTGAATGCTTATTCAAGATTTTCCCTACTTATTTTCCTGACTAGTAACAAAGTTTTGATCCTTTATTATCTCTCAAAGTAAGTGCATTTTATGAGCTATACCATCATATCTTTTACATTGTCTTAATTATTGGAAAATGGAATTTGTTTGTAGTTTGTAGTATTGAAACAGTCGATCTTAGTTCAAGATCGAGTTTCACCGTTCTACCATAACCAACGTTTCATCCTGTTTTTGTTTTTTTTGTCATATGTATATAAACTATTTATATATTTCTGAGAAGCATCTATAAAAGTTATAAATATAAGTTTTAAATAAAAATTCTTTAATTATTTTGATATTAATATCTCTAGATGCGACTCAGATATATATGTATATTAACAGAGCTTATATATATATATATATAAAAGCACAAACAAATACTGTAAATAATTTTGTATTTTTTTTCTTTAATTATATCTTATTTATTTTGTAATTATTTTTGTTATAAAACTGTTATATCCGCACTTACAACTGTGCCAATGTTATATCTGCAAGTCATACTGTGCGGTCAGCCAATAACGTTATACAATTCCCATGCTGTTCTTTTCCAACGAGTGCTCTCCAACGAATTGGTCTGCAACGAAGCTCTCCAACGAATTGGTCTGCAATGAATGCTCTCCAACGAATTGGTCTGCAACAAAGCTCTCCAACGAATTGGTCTGCAATCTCTCTGCTGAATTGGTCTGCAATGAATGCTCTCCAACGAATTGGTCTGCCACGAAGCTCTCCAAACGAATTGGTCTGCAACGAAGCTCTCCAATGAATTGGTCTGCAACGAAGCTCTCCAATGAATGCTCTCAATATCTCCACTGCGGTCTCTTTCAGCTACACCCATGAACTACATTTCCACTGGGCGCTGATCATTAACCGCCAGCACTGATGCGAGATATCTCTACTTAAATACTGCTTACTCAGTACTGCTTGACTGCTCTCTACTGCTCTCTATGTTACACTGCTAGATGTTACCCAGTCTTCTTATCGCTCTCTGACAACTGCAACGATCAATCAATGCACTGACCAATAAGGTAACATCTCTTATCTAGAAACATTTGTAATTAGCAAATATTTCTAGGAATTGTCAATCACCATTACGTCAATGCACTAATTAAATTCCTCAGCTATCAGAGTGTGATCTAAAAACAGCCTTACAAATAAATTCTAGTTTTTTTTTGGAGTGCACAAACATGTCTGCCATTTTACAAAACACTACACACCTCCCTCCACTCCAGAAAAACCCTTGTAGCTATTCCTTGGTGTTGTTTTTCTCTTGCTACTTTCCAGTTATTTCACTCAGAAATGTTTGATTCAAAATTGCTGTCGAACTTCTTCACCAGTTACATTCAATGGTGACTGCACAAGCGTGGTAAACTCAGCTTCCGATGTTAACTGCACAAACATTTTATTTCCAAACTTTTCACTTCCGTTGTTAATGTTACTAATTGGGATTGACATTTTCACCCAGTTTCTCCGTCTATGGCTAAACTTGTACAACGTATTCGCTACTCCCAGGTTCCAAATGCAACTGCGCCAATGTTATATCCGCACTTACAACTGTGCCAATGTTATATCTGCAAGTCATACTGTGCGGTCAGCCAATAATGTTATACAATTCCCACGCTGTTCTTTTCCAATGAGTGCTCTCCAACGAATCGGTCTGCAATGAAGCTCTCCAATGAATTGGTCTGCAATGTATGCTCTCCAACGAATTAGTCTGCAATGAAGCTCTCCAACAAATTGGTCTGCAATCTCTCCACTGAATTGGTCTGCAACGAATTCTCTCCAGCGAATTGGTCTGCCACAAAGCTCTCCAAACGAATTGGTCTGCAATGAAGCTCTCCAATGAATTGGTCTGCAATGAAGCTCTCCAACGAATGCTCTCAATATCTCTGCTGCAGTCTCTTTCAGCTACACCCGTGAACTACATTTCCACTGGGCGCTGATCATTAACCGCCAGCACTGACACAAGATATCTCTACTTAAATATCTCAGTACTGCTTGACTGCTCTCTACTGCTCTCTATGTTACACTGCTAGATGTTACCCAGTCTTCTTATCGCTCTCTGACAACTGCAACGATCAATCAATGCACTGACCAATAAGGTAACATCTCTTATCTAGAAACATTTGTAATTAGCAAATATTTCTAGGAATTGTCGATCGCCATTACGTCAATGCACTAATTAAATTCCTCAGCTATCAGAGCGCGATCTAAAAACAGCCTTACGAATAAATTCTAGTTTTTTCTGGAGTGCACAAACATGTCTGCCATTTTACAAAACACTACAAAAACTACATAAAAATTCAAGATGGAAGATGCAAGCGCAGACTGTCCAAGAGTAATTAAAGGCATCGGAACATTTGTTTCTTGATTTTAAGACTTTTTAAATAAAGTTAATGAAAGTAAATTTTAAAACAAAGTGAATTGATTTAAGTTAGCTCTTAACATTTTTATCAAATCTATTTCCAATCTAAAATTTTGAATTTATTTTTGGACAGTTATCATACGATTGCATCTCCACTAACAATAGAGAAAAGATTTCTGTAAATTAAAAATTAATTAGAGTTAAGAAGTTTAATTAAAACAAACATTCTTTGAGTAACTAAAAACTGACATAAATAAGGCTTAAAATCTATTGTGTCAGAGTTCAGACAATAGTCACTAACCGACTTCACATCTGTTTAATTTTGAGGGGTCTAAGCCACCTTCCCCTCCATCTTCAGCCTGACTCTTCACCATGCCAAGATGTAGCTCCTGCCGATCAAGAATGCCCATGCCATCAAAGAATGGCACCTGCCACAGAAGATTTGTCAGTACTTCATTCCATAGAATGCTGAGAAAACCAGCCCAAAATCATTAAAATCGTATTACCTAAATTCTAACTTGTAACTTTTTAAAATTAATGTTTTCTGCATATTTTGAATCTCTTTTAACTTGCTAATCGGCGAGTATGCTAAATTAATAAGTATATTCTTTGGGTCGATTCTCTATTATCCAAATTAATACTACTATAAAATTTTTCATCCAACTCACGCTTCTTATTATTTTAATAATTTAGTGCAGTTATAATTTATTTTTAATGATATTTTTATATTTTTCACTTAATTTTATTTGTAAATGCCAATCGAACTCAGTCTTACAAACTTCTTCTATATCCCACTGTGGAAAAGAAGGGGGGGGGATTAATGAGTTCTTATTATTTATATCTAAATAGCTCGTAAGATTGAGTTTGTATTTTAAATGAATACATGCTTTAAAAAAAATATTTTACCATAAATTTATACAAAATGTATAAATACTTTGCAATCTGGGATGGATATTGGTATCCATTAGTTTTATTAATTTCTTTATTCATCATCATTGTCAAAAAGGCTGGTGAACAAATTCTATTTTGTTGTTCGCATTTTTAAATGCATGAATTTTTGTTTTTTTTATATATTTAAACAAAATAGTATTGATTCAAGAAGGGGGAGAAATGCACGCTTTATTAATTATAGTTTAACTTATGATAAATGATTTTATCTTATATGGGTCATTATTTTAGCATATCATTACATATTTGTTAAACCATTTAAGGCTTTATTTTAGTATTTAAATTCAATGATTTTATATTCTTATGATAGTGTTGCTGGCATATGTCAAATTATTAATAAGCCATATAGGGATTTGATCTGATTTGTCTGTGCCTCATTCCAGGGAATCACGATCATCTTCATTTGTTGTTCTTCTCCTCCAAGTGTATATTTATATACTACTTTGATTTACTCGTGTCTCACACTGAGGATTCAAAGCCTTTCATCTTTTAGTGTTCTTGTTCATAACAGAAGTCTAAGTCTACTTCTGGAACATGCAGGTTAGTGTATATGAAGCTCTGTATAGCTCTGCCATGATTCGGCCCATAGAAACTCCCTACCTACCTTTCCCTTTTTGGAACCATAAGCATGAAGCTAGCGTACCACCTTAAAATTCGGAGAATGATGTTTTCTTGACCAAATGTGCCACCCTCTCTCTCACTGACCTAATGCTAGCACCACAATTTCTCATTTAGTTTTCTAGCCTGTTTAGCAAAATAAATCGTAATGATATGTGATAATGAAATGTTTTTCTCTTTGTAATATTTTTAGTTGGAATTTAGATCCAACTTCTCATGAAGCTGTCCTCCCTTTATTAAAATAAGCTGTTCCCGTATTTAGTGTTTCTCAATATTCTATGTTAAATGTTGAAAATGTGTAAAATAAATGTTTTAGTCTACTCACTGATCAAAATATGTCCTTATTTTTATTGTTACAAATAGTCTATAAATGAAAATAAATTTATGTATCAAATGCCAAGGGCATTCTATGAATTTGTATAAACAGCGAAACTCTATTGTCATATCTTTATATGTTTCTTTTTTTTTTTTTAATGTATAAAAGTCTACCAACCACCCAGATAAATCTATTTTTGTAATATTACATAAAATTCGATTTTTAAATATGTGTTATGTATTTAAATGCCGCACTAAATTTATATATGTCTAAATAAAATAATTGTATCAAGATTGTCAAATATTTGTAACCAAAAATAAAGTTTTAAATGCATAAAGTTGAGTATATATATAAAATCATCTTGAATTTTGTCAAAATAAATATTTATATTTTTAAACTTAATCCAGTTGTTCGAATCTCCTTAATAATATTTATATTTATGTATGTTTTAACTTATATCTTGGGTTCACTCAATCTCTCATCATCATTATCAAATGAGTTCTCATGCAAAACAATGTAGCACTGGGCCCGGAAATAATTAATTTATGTAGTATCACCATAAGTGTTGCTTGTAGTGTTATAGATTTGGGGAATGGGCAAACAGGTTAGAATTCATGATTGCTCCTGACCTGTGTATCTCAGGCATAATTGGATTCGGGGTACTTTTGCTTAGATTCTAAATATTGGTTGAATGGACATACATTTTCGACCCTTTAGTATTTTTAGTAAAATGTGTAATATGTTATCATATCTTGGTTGGCTTAAATGTAAATAATTCATTGTAAATGTATAAATCCTATATTTGAACTTTGCTAATAATGAAGACAAAAGATGATAAATAATTGATTTTAAATTTCTATGTATATTTAGGCATAAACCAATACACATCTGTCTTATCACTCCTTGATCACTGAATTGGTAAGCTAATACTATTATTATTGAGTATATTTAATATTCATAAAAGGGACACTATTTACGTGAAGGTTATTATCATTATATGCATGCATTAATAAGTGCAATCTTTTTGATAATGAAATAATATAAAGTTTTATTTTAATCTGCTGGATTATTTTTGGTAATTCAATTGAATTTATTATTATTATTATTATTATCTAGCGTATATGAGCACAGACTTTCACATGACCCACCACTCTCCACACTATCTCATAACACTGATACACTTGAATACATATATGTTGAAAAGATAAATAATCACCAATATATGTATTTCATGCTAAACCAGCAGTCATTAGTTGGTCCAGATTACCATCTCTACATATATATGCTATAAGTGCTCATATATATATTAAGATAGCCAATTCTCATACTTTAATGGACAGGCATCAATCCACTCCACACTCCAACTCTTCAACCATCCATCCAATTGAAAATCTGATGATGGAATGCTTAAAGGCCACCCTGAGACCGAGATTCTTATCACACCCATGTTGACCTAAGGTCAATCTGACCCCTCATGTACAGGACATAATCCATTTAATACATATACAAGGGATGGGCAGACATCTCTTCTATGTCATAACTGAAACACACAGGCGTATTATATACCTGTGTTTATATATGTAATATATAGGGTATATGAGCACAGACTTTCACACAACCCACCACTCTCCACACTATCTCATAACACTGATGCACTTGAATACATATATGTTGAAAAGATAAATAATCACCAATATATGTATTTCATGCTAAACCAGCAGTCATTAGTTGGTCCAGATTACCATCTCTACATATATATATTATTATTATTATTATATATTATTATACTATTATTATTATTATTATTATTATTATTATTATTATTATATATTATTATGTATTATTATTATGTATTATTATTATTATTATTATAATTATTATTATTATTATTATTATTATTATTATTATTATTATTAGTTATTGATTATTATTATTATTATTATTATTATTATTATTATTATTATTATTATTATTATTATTATTATTATTATTATTATTATTATTATTATTATTATTATTATTATTATTATTATTATTATTATTATTATTATTATTATTATTATTATTATTATTATTATTATTATTATTATTATTATTATTATTATTATTATTATTATTATTATTATTATTATTATTATTATTATTATTATTATTATTATTATTATTATTATTATTATTATTATTATTATTATTATTATTATTATTATTATTATTATTATAAAACATGATGTAAGATTTTTTTTAAAAAAAATACTTCTGTTATAATTTTGAAAAAGATGTTGTGACAGCCTTTGGCTCTGTGTGCTCAAATATGGAGTATTTTATACTTTTGTATTTGTTGATGTATAGATTAAATATTTGTTTTTGTTATTTAAGAAATTTCTTGTGATTGTTTGTTTACATCATTCCACTTATCAACTAGAAATCATTTCACTTATGAATAAAATGTAAGTATTTATAAAATATTATATTATGTTGAGTGTATTTGCTAAAAGAGTACATGAGCATTAAAAGTAATAAGTGTTATTTTATTGAATTATTTAAATATTCAATTTACATCTAAGAAAGATGTATTTTTGCTTAATAAAGAATAATAATTTGATTTATTATTATTTTGGTTCCCTTTAGGTAATTTCATTTGCTTATTTCAAAGCACTGTATATGCTTATTTCAAAATCATTTTCATATTTAAAGACCAAATTTACGATTCTATAATAAAATTTAATTTTACAAGAACTTAGTTCATATTTGTAAGATGTTTAAGTGCATTTATTCTAGGATATTTAGAATTACAATTAAAGTTCTTACCATTCTTAATATGTGAGTGTCATCAAAGATTATTCATTATTTTATTCTAAAATTAAGAGATCATATTTTATTATATTTATGTTAGTAATAATATTGATAGTATTATCATTGTGATAAGACATTAGCTTAGGGGAAGTGTATGTCTTATTTATTTTATTAATTAGGATTTCATTCAATATTGAATAAATCTAAAGAATCAAAAAGAATTTATATAATTTAAATGGCATCATATTATCCTAAGATACCCTGATTTGTTTCATGAACCATGTTATTTAAATTTATTCTGATAATGAAGAAAGTACATTCAAAAGATGGTTCTTAACTGGCATAGATTTAAAAAAAGCATTTATAAATTTTATAAGAATTAAATAATGTTTTTGTCTGATAAAAGCAATGAGATGCTTAGAAAATACAGAAGAGATGGATTAAGTGATAGTTGTAATAGATATTTGTAAAAGAAAGAAATTTAAATTTCACCTCACTGGCATATTCTCACAATATTAAATTCTTTTATGTGTGCTAAAGTGAGTTGAAATTTCTCCTCCTCTTGATTTATTAATAATGTTGCTTTATATTTACATCATATTTTATTATAAATGCTTCCCCTACATATCTTCTTATTGTACCATATGACATTTATTTTGTAAATCCACTGAGCTTAACTATTAAAAGATATTTTGGCCTATACATCTGCACATTTCTAGGTTACAATTTAGTTCACCCATTACTGGCATTAGTTGTCTGGAAGGACTTCTTGATCTTTTGTAAATTGCAATATATATATATTGCAACAAATTGGATTTCATAGAACACACTAATATAGTGTGTGTGTGAATATATATATATAGTTGAAAGGAAAACTAGAAATAAACATTGATAAAAATTATAGTAGATATTTTCTACATTCATTGAAATAAAAAAATAAATAGTAAATAAAGAGTTAAATAACTCTGATCTTAAAGTAAAATTTCATTGTGAAATAAGTATTTTAAAAAGGTCTGATAAATAATATTTGTAATTCTGATTTTGAAATTAGCAAAAAAAAAAGCAAGCATAATTTATTTTTTAAAATCTTTTAATTAATACTTGTATAAAATATCTTTTTTTAATTAATGCTTGTTTGCATTTCTACTATGTAGTTAAAAATCTTTGTAGATTAAAAATTCTAAAGAATTATCCCACCTTTGGTCAAATTCCAAAGATTAAAGTAAAAACATGAAAATCACACTTTGATAGAAATTTCCAGCTTGTTTTCAAATGGATTAAAGTAGATTGAAAACAGCCACTGTGTTTTTGTCACCTGACCTACCCAAGGTTATAAAAGACTGATAAAAAAATATCAGTTAGTTTTTTTGCTTACAGTTTTGTAAGAATTGACCAGAGGAGTCTGGTTGTAGTATTTTAAGCAGTGGCCAACTGGGCCAACTGAAAAGTCTGGATAATGATTTTTAAGAGAGCAGTCTGCAAAGTTGGTTATAATATTTTGTTGCAGCTTGTTGAAGTTTTCAGCAATTGTTTTTAGCTGACTATAGAGTTGGCAGTCTATCTACCATGAGTTGATATAGTTGAAGACAGGACAGTATATCCAAAGCTGCTAATATTTTCCTTCACAGGAGTTTTGATTTATTTGAAGCTGGGTCACTTCTAAATCAATAGCCTGAAAAAAAATAAGGACAAAATAGCTAGCAGAGTTATACAAAGCTCCTATGAAGATCTAAGGACAGTCCAGTATCTGCTTTATAGTTTACTGAAGAGTTTTATTCATGAAACCAGGGTCACTTCAAATAGATCAACTAGCTGCTTAAATATGTTCTGTAAGACAGCTTGACAATTACTTGGACTACAAAAGTAAGCTCCTGGTATGACAATTAATTACTTGACTACTTTCCCCTGATGATGACAACAAACCTGGAATTATATTTTTTCTGATGACTAGAAACCAAGCTTAACAAGTGAAAGCATGAAGAAATTGGTGTACTTATGCTTCTGTTTATCTATACACACAGGGAACTATAGATAAACATGTCTCATGTATATATAGTGAGTTATTTTATTTTAATATTTCTTAAAATGACTTTTAAAATTATAAATAACTTAAAGTTAATACAAATGAGTAACTTTTGCTTGAGTTGAAATCTAACAGCAGTTATATATAATAATGAAATTTTAAATAATTTCTTTGGTCTGAAGTGACAGATATATAAAACAATTTTATTTTTTGTTTATTAAAAAAAAGAGAGACATTTTATATTTAGAGACCTTGATAATTAATCAACAAGGATCTGTCAAACAAAAGTTGACTTTATTTAATTGTTAAAAAAAAAGACATTAAAATAATATATACTTTCAATACTGAATTAATTAGAACAAAGATAACATTCTTGTAACAAGTTAAAATAGATAGAAGCCAGTGTGTGCATATACGCACACTCATATATGTAAAATTTTAATATTTTTTTTATTAAATGTCCAATTCATTTTTTTATATTAATTGTATGTTATAAATCGCATGTCTGTGTGCATATATATGTAAACCATAGTAATAATATGAATTGTAAATTGTAATTTTGCAAATTAATGTAACAATTTAAATTTTGAATAGTAATTATGCAAATCACAAATGTAATAATTATTTTATGTTTAATTGAAATGTCTTCAACATTTATTATAAAATGCACTCTGTGTACAGATATATGTATCATATATTATAAAACGCACTCTGTGTACAGATATATGTATGCGTTTATAGATACCCATTAAGAAATTATGTAAGTTGCAATGTAATCATTTGAAATTTTTGTATTGTAATCAAAATCAGAAATGGACCTTAATTTCAATTATTTTTTTGTTATTAATTAATAAACTTGTATTTAATTGTTGAAATTGTATGCCATCATCTCTTGTTCACATACAGTAATAGAGCTTGTGTTCTCTGAGCTAGATTCGGACACAGATAAATGGGGATATGTATTTAGTGCTTTGGGGCATCCAGATTTGATCAATCATTATCCTGGTTGGCACAAAAGAGGATACTCTTTAAAGCACATGCACTATCTTTTATTTTAGTTTAGCCTTATTAGGAATTAAGTTTATAGTTGGCCAGTACATTAATGGTACTTAAGCGGCCAGAGCATTAATGATGATCAGCATGTTTTAATATCCCAGCATTACTGTTTAGATTTTTTGATTCTTATATATTTTGATGGATGAGCACTTAAATGGTGCATCCATGTTATGTTTAAATAATTGCCCAAGGTGGCAAAGGCTCAATAAGTAGCCTGGACTACAGAAGACTCATTTCCAATCCAGTCACAAGGTTGACTATTGATTTATATTTTTTATTGTTCAAATCCAGCCACAAGATGGACCGTTGATTTATTGTACTGATTTATTTTATTCCCATTAATGATGATGATGGATGGTTATTTCTCTTGACTATTTACTTATACTGATATTTACTTTATAATGCTGGTTGATGGATAATTAATTATTTGTAGTTGCTCTCCTGAGTTAGCTGACTGATCTCACAATGATCTCAGAGATACTCTAATCTCATTTTATTATTAAATATCTCATTACTTATTTTATACATATAGATACTTTAAAGTTATTGATATTTTATTAAATGAACTGGGAGTTATGATGTTATTCCATCAACCCAGATTCATTTTCAAATCTTTTACTTCTATTTCCTGATACCCATCATCCCGTTACAATATATATATATATATATATATGGAGAGAAAGAGAAGTGTAAATTAGTTTTGGGGATAAAAGCAATGTTTTGCAAATAATGTTTCACAGTTTGAGAAAATATTACAAGAGTTATCAAATCAAATTCAAAACATAGAACTAAACGTAAATGCTAAAAAGTCTAAAGTAAAGATCAATGATTTTTTCACAGAAAAACCAAAATAAAGATTGACAATAATGAATTAGATTAAATCAACATCTAGATACACCTTGTTTCAATTATTAATATAGAGAAAAGCATAGTATATAAAATTAATCTTAGATGGAATGAATTTATTAGAAATGCATTAATATTAAAAGGAATGGATATATTTTTCAGTTTTTACATATGATCTGACATATGGAGAGAGGCAAATATAAGATTCAGACTGCACAGTGAAGTCTGAAGAAAGATATGTTGGAAATAAACTAGAAAAAAACTGTAGTGAAATGGAACTGGTTTTGATCACATTACTAAAAAGATATCAATAGATGGAGAGTTGAATTCTCACACTGGATTTCAAAACATTGTAAAAGCTCTAATCAGAGACTACATTATGTAATTTTAATAAACTACAGATTGAAGAAACTCTATTAAATTTAGAAGCAGTTTCATCATGCAATGAACTAGCAATGGTTAATATATATTAGTGAATACAGTAATCAAAATTTTTTTGAAATAAAACAAAACATACCCATATAAAAACTTTTTATTACTTATATTAAGTCTAATTAAACTGTATTTAAAATATTAATTTTTAATATAACATTTTAAAAGGACACCATTATTCAAGCAGAGTAGTAAATATGATTTATAAGTACACACCAATCATACCCCCACTCAGACCGAGATTTAATAAAAATATTAAACTGACAGTTATCTTTCCAGACCGAGGTAGCTCCCCAGCTGCATGAAACATGAAACACCTCATGAGGATTATTTATATTGGGTTTAAACCCAGGGTATCATCCAATACTTACAATAAAACCTATGAAATGTCATTAACACATTTCAAGCACTTGACTCATGGCTAGTTCTTAAACATGAGAGCAGTAACAGATTTACTTAACTGGAGAGGGAAAGAGAGAGAGAGAGAGAGAGAAATGCAAACAACACTAATAATTTACATCAATTTATTTACTGACAAGAATAATAATAAGAAAAATAAGAAAATATAAAACATATAAGAAATATTATACATTTACAAATATGCATGCTTACAATAATGAATTCTATTCAGGGAAAGAATTTAACATTTAATATGAATATTTACATTTTTAAGTTTTAATAATGACATCAATGAATATTACTCAGGATAAGTACAACATAGTGTCTGGAGTATATATGTGGTTTTAACATTGTCTCTGATTTCCATAAGCAGTTTACACAGTCTTTGGTTTCCATGAGTGGCTTGAATACAGCCTCTGGTGTCCATAAGTGGGTTATGCACAGTCTTTGGTTTTTGTATGTGGGTGATCAGATTTTCTTTGGATCCAGTCAGATTCTTGGTCAGCATATTTGTAACTAAATGAAGCTTCTTGATTACTAGTCCTATGGCATGTCTGGTTCACTTAATTTGGTAGGTGATTGACTACCATGACATTTGGTTAATGGCAAACAGGAGACAAGCAGAGGAAAATAGCTGAACATCAGAGTTTGAGTCTAGCAACTCATTTCTTTCACAGCATGATGGTAGAAGAATAATTTCATCATGCTGGACTATTAGTGGCTTGATGACTTTATTCACTGCTGCTGGTTAATCTTGGTTAATTTTTCAAAACCATCTTCTATAATATTTTCTGCATAATCTGAATTCTTTGAATAATTTTAAGTCTGCAATGTCTGAATTGATAATAACTCAAAAACTTTTTCTTTTTAACTATACCTCTGAACTGTACGTTATCAATACACTTTATCTCTAAATTCTTTTAATTAAAAATTATGTTTCTTTATTTTCTGTTTTTTTTTTTTTTAATTACTCTTTGATTAGCTATAGTCTTCAATTAATCAGTCCGGAATCTTAATCTCCAGAGCCTGATTAGTTTTATATAAATTATTTTAATTAATCATAAAAAACTTTTTTTATTTTTTCAATTAAAAATACTTTTTACAAAGAGTATTTTGGACAGGATTATACAAAATAAAATAAAAATATATAAAAGAAAGGTATGTTATAATGACTAACTCATTTCTAATTTATTCCTAATATTTTCTTTCTATTTTAACTTTTACTTTCCCAAACTATTAATTGTGATTATTTTAAATTTGATTTTTAAAAAAATAATAAGTAAATTATGTAACTTGTATATAGATATACACACCCACACACTTACGCAATGTGTGTATTTACAGACTATATACATTCTGTTACAATACATATAATCAAAATTACCTCAAATTCACAACTCAAGCAGACTAACCAAGAAAATAAACTCTAAAACACTACCAATAGTTTCAATGCTACAAGCAGACTTTTCTAGTATAGAGAACTACAAAATAACAATATATATTAACTAAACATTACTCACAATTCCACAAATCTCCCATACATCCTTAATAATAAAGGGACTTTTAAATAAATTAACTGCTTCAGTATCATACATTTTTAATTATGAAGATTCTTTAATTCTTTTTATTTCATTTCTCTCAAACAAAACAACCTTAGCTTCATCAAAATTAATAGTGTGGCTTGTATTTTTACATGAATATATAAAGCAGAATTAAAATATTTATTTCTAATCCTACTTTTATATATCTTTATTTTTGTTATTTAAGCTCAAACTACTCTGTTTTACATATACCTTCTTACAAAAACATGGGATAATATACATTACTCCGGGAAGTCTTTCTATCAAAAATTTACTTTGTAATACCCCTTTTCCAAGCAATTTTTTTAATTCCAAACAAATTACAATTTTTACATACAATTTTATAAGACAAATTAAATGGCAAAGAAATAAAATATATTTCTTTATCTTTTATATCATTACAAATATTATTACTATTAAATAAAATATTTTTAATAAATTTAACAGAGTAGCCAATACTCAAATAATCTTTATAAAATTGACCTTTTTGAAACAAAGCTACCTCACTGGAATTAAAATCACAAGCCAGAAACTAATCTGGAGATATTGGATGAGTAGGCACTAGATGAGGATTTTATGCACAAGCCTTCTGGCATCCATTGATTACTCTGGTTAGCACAGGGTGGCACTACTGTATGGAGAGTTTTGCCTGTTTAATTATATATATTGATGGTTATTGATATTGGGATTGCCTATGTGTTGACTGGTTTTTAATGTTTTATATATATTCTAATGTCTTCTTGTATTGTAGGTCATGTAGAGATTATTCCCCTGATTAGGAGATTACATTATTATAAAAATAATACAAAAAAGTGTTAATCAGAAGTTTAAATAAAAATGACTGATGGAAGTCACAGTTGTGTAGTAATGCATCTGGAAATTATTGTTATTTGGATATTATAATATATATTTAAACTTAAAAATTTATTATTATAAGATATTATAAAATATCTATATATACAACAAAAAACATGAAAAAAATAAATTTTCAATAGAAAAGCTTTTTTCGATACATACAATTTGTATCTTTTTCAATATGTCTGCTGACGATTACCATTAAATACATATAGCGACATCTATTCATAATAAAACCAACTAAAACAATATCAACATCATTATTTTACAAATATATACAATACAACATAAAAATTATATATATTCCTTCATTGAGTATAGGATATTCAAATATACTCAAAAACATATAAAACATATTAATATTGATATTTTGCCTATCTATCTTTCCATTCATCTAATTTTAGCCAATTATTAGTCAAATTAATTGAACCTTTATAAATGTTCATGCAATTACTACCATTATTTTTAATATAACTAGTTTCATATACTTTACGCCTATTAACATTTTTCAAGTAATTTAGTGCAAATATATTTTTAGTACAATCTATTTTATGACCATATTCCAAATAATGTATAAACAAAGCGGATTTATCATCTCTCCTATTTATTGCTGCGTTATGTTCTTTAGCTCTTATTTCTAATTGTTTACATGTATGACCATAGTATACTCTTTTACAAATACCACATATAATTTTATAAACCATTTCCTTCTTATATTTTAAATTATTCATTATTTTATAGTTACCTATTAATTTATCCAAATCTTTACTATTTGCCCAACCTATATTTATATCTTTTTTATTATTTACATAATTTTTTAATAATGCATTATATATTTTAGGATGATATGAAATTTTTATCCATTTATTATTAGATTTATTACATCTATTATATTTATTTTTATAAAAAATATTATCTATACATTTACTTTTATAACCATATTTAATATATAAATTTTTAAATTGCTCTTTATGTAATTTAGCTATATTTTCATTCGTATTATATCTATCGTTTTTAATTTTAAAATTTTTAATTTATACATTATTTGGAATATGGTCATAAAATAGATTGTACTAAAATATATATTTGCACTAAATTACTTGAAAAATGTTAATAGGCGTAAAGTATATGAAACTAGTTATATTAAAAATAATGGTAGTAATTGCATGAACATTTATAAAGGTTCAATTAATTTGACTAATAATTGGCTAAAATTAGATGAATGGAAAGATAGATAGGCAAAATATCAATATTAATATATTTTATATGTTTTTGAGTATATTTGAATATCCTATACTCAATGAAGGAATATATATAATTTTTATGTTGTATTGTATATATTTGTAAAATAATGATGTTGATATTGTTTTAGTTGGTTTTATTATGAATAGATGTCGCTATATGTATTTAACGGTAATCGTCAGCAGTCATATTGAAAAAGATACAAATTGTATGTATCGAAAAAAGCTTTTCTATTGAAAATTTATTTTTTTCATGTTTTTTGTTGTATATATAGATATTTTATTATATCTTATAATAATAAATTTTTATTGTTTAAAAATAACAACATAAAAGAAGTTTTAATTCTTTTTATATGGATATTTAAACTTACAACAATATAAAACTAATATGTAAATGTTTGAAGATTCTTACAATCTTTTGAATACATAGAGGTCATAAAAATATAACTACCTCTATACATCTGCATTTCTTTCAGTAAATCAACTAGTAAACACTGACTTGCCAAATTAGGATTTTTTAAAGTTATCATAAGCTCTCAGATTAGTAAGTTGTTGCATGATTTGATAAAAAATTTGTTCGTTGAATTTAATATCTTAAGTTAATAAAATCGTTTCATTAATAAAACTTAAATTATTATTTCTGTTTTAACTTTTTCAGATTTGCAGCTAATTACATCTATTAGTGACATCTTTATAGCAGGAATTGAAAGTTCCACTACAACATTAAGATGGGTTCTTCTGTATTTATTACATTTTCCAGATGTCCTAGAAAAAGTTCAACATGAAATAGATAGAGTAATTGGCTCCATGCGACCTCCAACTATAAATGATAGGAAAAAACTTCCATTTACTGATGCAATCATTATGGAAATTCAACGGCATGCAAATTTCTTGCCATTATCTGTTGCTCATAGTACTACTGAAGATTTTAATTTCTTAGGATATGATATTCCTAAAGGTTCATATGTAATTCCTAATATAACAGCTGTTCATTTTGATTCTAAGTATTGGAAAGATCCTTACAAATTTGATCCAAATCGATTTTTAAATGCTGATGGCATTGTTAAAACAAATATAGAAAGTTTCATACCATTTTCCCTTGGTAAGTAATTTGATAAAATCTGTGGATTATTAATTTTAAATTAAACTTGTGATGTTATAACTCATAATGTATTTTAAGTTTCACAATCAATAAATTGGATAGCACTATAGGAAAAAAGCAATGAAGTAATTAATCCATAAGTAATTGAATGCATGTATTTATTGACAAAAACAAAATTGCAATGTAATAAAAGAACAATCCATAACAATTTGGATGATGTTTACGAGTGGTGAATGTAATTAAGCTATATTATAACAATAGAATTAGTAATTATTTTCTCATTGCTAAATTCAAAATGAGTTGTAACTTGTTTTTTTTAAAGGAGTGATGGTTTTTTTCACTTTTCTAGTGGTCTAACAATTGAAAAATATTTCATTTGTCAAATGGCACCAAAATTATCAATATCTTTATTGAAGTTAATTTATGGAAAAAAATTGGTTAAATTAATAATTAAAAAATATATACTTTACAGAAGAAGCAAACTTTTGTTTAATATTTTAGGATGTAATCTATAAAATACAAAGAGCTGTGCTAATTACTCTAACAAGTTTTGTTGATAAATGCTTAGCAAGAGAAAGCATTTAAAATATCTCTAACAGAAGCTATACCCAAACCTCAGACCAATGGTTTCATGCTTTGGTACTTTCTCAGTGAAGTGTTAGGATAGCTTCCGACACTAGATCTAAAAATACTAACCCAAATTCAGCATTTATCTAAGCCTCACTGAGGAGTGCCAAAGCATGAAACCATTGGTGTGGGGTTTGGGTATGGTTTCTGATAGATATATTTTAAATTCTTTCTCTTACTAAGCATTTATCAACAAAGATTGCTAGAGCAATTAGCTAACCTCTTTGTTTTTTTAACAAGCTTAAAAAATTGGGTCATGTGGTATATGACTATTTTTTAATCTACCAAATGTTTTACATTATGCCACTGGATGTTCTCTAACACCAGAAATTATGACAATTGTCAAGTAGTTTCATTTATTAAATGGCATAGCTTTTATTTCATCATTTCAGGACTTTTATTTTTTTTGGTGTCAACTTTTCATAGCATTATGTTCTTGTAACCTTAATAAATAGTATAGGCAATACCTTAGAAAAATTTTCTACAATTTGATTTTCAATCTTTTACATTTTGGAAAGACAAAAAAGTAATTTCTTTTATAATTTTGAGTGTTTTTTCAATATATATATATATATTGTAACTGATTGAAAATTGAGTGTTTTTTCAATATATATATATATATTGTAACTGATTGAAAATCATCTAGATCATTTCTGCTATGCCCTTATTCAATAGCCATCAGATTTTAGTGGCATTTGTAATGGAATGAAAGCTTCACATTAGGCAGACATTTGTAATGGAATGAAAATTAATCTAGGAATGAAAATAATCTGTATCATCTATAACCAAAAATGTAAAGACTCTATATAGTGCCATGCCCATGATGGAATATGAAATGAATCTAGCTAAAATTAACTTCTTTACTACTTCTCATTGGGATAGTCATTCATAATGGATCAATGATTTTAGATCAATTACCAATAACCAACATTAAGCAATTTTATATCCCAATAGCACAAACCACTGTTCAAACAACCATTCCTTTCTATTCATTGCTTTCTCATATATATAATATATATATATATATATATATATATATATATATATATATATATATATATATATATATATATATCTGTATATCATATATTATTTATAATACTTCACTCATATACACTTTAATGCAATTAATTTTCTTAAAAACTTCTTTATTTTCTTACAGTTTCGACTGTCCAGCAGTTTTCTTCAGAGCTCCATCTTCCTTACAGTTGTTTTAACTTTAATTAAAATGAACAACTGTCAGGAAGATGGAGCTCTGAAGAAGACTGCTGGACAGTCGAAACTGTAAGAAAATAAAGAAGTTTTAAAAAAAATTAATTGCATTAAAGTGTATATGAGTGAAGTATTATAAATAATATATGATTATATGAAGATATGCAAAAAAAGTGAAGGAGAAAAATAAGAGAATATATCTGTATATCTGGGCACCACCAAGCTGTCTAAATCTAGATAAAGTTACATTAGATACCTACTTATACTCTACTGGGTTTGAACCTCAATTGGTACATGTAGGATTTTCCATTTTATAACCATATATTTTGCACTTGTATTAAGGGCAAAACATCCTTATTATTCTCTAGTTATGCAAATAAATTCTCATATAACTCTTTCAAGTTCATATTTAATAATATTATAAGTTTTTACTAGCTCATATTTAATATTATAGATTATCGATGGCAATTCACTAAATCTTGAATGATCTTGGACTGTAGTCATTATTTCTTATGATGGCCCACAAATAAAAAACAAACACAATGAGAACCAATATATATATATATATGTCCATTTATTATATTTATTTAGACTATTTATTAATTAATAAGATTATGATGATGATGGTAATGATGCTTCCAGCTACAGCTTTATAACTAACTCACAACACAAATCTTATCTGTGATCAATCTATAATTATTTACCAAATAATTGTTATATTTAAACTATGTTTTAAGGATTGAAATCCATCAGTGATGATGATGGCTAAAGTAACTTCCAAGACAATGATTAACTCTAAGTAATATATACACTTCTTTTAATAGCAACAAATTAAAATTTATTATTGGTTAATCATTAATACACAAATAGAAAAGTTACACAATTAATGATAAAATTAATTACAAAATAATAATAATAACCAAAAGTCTCCCCCCCCCTTCCCCCTTAATAAAACTTAAATTCAATCATTAATATTATATAGCATGATATGTGTATGTTCACATTTCTAGTAGGTGAATAGAAATTTATAGAAACATTTTAATTTTAAAATAAACATCCAATACACGCACATACTCACATATTGCATATAACGTACATTTCTATATCCATAATCTTAATAAAAAAAAGATAAACGAAAAATAAGTAGAGAAATGTTAGTTGAATTATAAAGATAAGGATATCTAAAGAAATCAGTTTCAAATTATTTATCTCAACTTCCATTAATCTAGGTTATTTAAGTGCCTAAAAAACAGATCTCTTATGATGCTAAATTTCTACCCTTATCGGTTTGTACATTTATACTCAATACGTATTCATGTAGGCATATTTATATCATTAGGTGTATGTAAATATTCCCATTAATATATACGATAAGAAAAATGCATTTCTTATGATACCTGAACTGATACATAATAAAAAGACATTTTATCAAAAAAAAAAAAATACTTATATAAATGGTTACATGTAATGGTAATCAAATAATACACATTATACTAATAAAATCAATATTCATAATTATTGAAAAACCTTTTCTAATAATTGATTCGTATTTTTAATACTTAGAGAGATAAATGGATTTATTTAAAGGAGAAGTGTTAATAGTCATCGAGAAAACAAAATTTAAATCAATATTACGAAGTTCTTCTTTTATCTTTGTTGCAGAGACAGTTTCAATGAGTCCAATGAATTTCATTTTGAGAGTCAGCTTTTTAAAGTTGAGAATTTGAATTCAGCCACATACCAATGTTCAACATGTGTAGATTTATCAATTGCAGTGGTTTATTGGAAAAGTTCTATTTTGGCTTGGGTTTGTAATTCTTCTGTTTTACTGTGATGATGATGATGTTGTGAAATAAATTGTGTTTCTTTAGAGACCATTTAAACACTGAGATGATTTATTCATTCCTTCTGCTTTCTGCTCTGGGTATGATTATTTTCTACAGACAAATGAATATTTCAGTTTTTAATATAAATTTCAGCATTTTTACTTTGTGCTTTTATTTGAATTCAGAAATGGCATAGGTGAAACAATAACAGGATTTGAAGTCTTCTTTGAGACTTTGGAGATCAGCCATAGGATGATTTTAAACACTTTTCAGATTTAACCATTCCAAGAATGTGCATAGAATTCCTTGGTAGCCAAAAAGGCACCCTCATACAAAATAGCTTTTCTATCCCACCATTAGTGGCTTCTAAGGAGTAAAGACTTATTCCACCTTTTTGCTTGCTTATTTTTCAGATTATATATGTGTGCTGGTCTTTTGATGGCATTACACACATGTTGTTACTGAACTACCCAGTTATTTATACATTATACCATATCAATGTAGCTGCAGTTGAAACAAGCTGGTGTCTTTCTAATTTTAATAGCTTATTAATGAGTCATTGTTCTCATCCCTCCAAATTTCACACATGGAAGCTAAGTCAAGATTGACCTATTTCTCTCTCAATCTCAACATTCCTTTCATAACCTTTTCAAATAAAATAAGAAAAATTGGACATTAAATAATATATATAAAAACTTGTTTCTTAGAAAATACAAAATTATTTAAATAAAACTTTTTTTTAATATATCTGTGAAATATTTAAATTTCAATGTTTGTACACACACACACACATACATATCTTTACTCATATCTGTAAAAGTCTGTCTATCAAAAACAATCTAAACGATTTGAAAGCTATAGATTATTAATATTATTAGTATTAAAGTCATAGAATAAATTAGTAATGATAAAATATTAAAATATTGTTAACAAAGAAAGAACATTATAATTTGTTAAATATACATTAAACATAGAAAGTTAATAAGTAGACTTAGAAAAATAATATCTCATGGAGTTTATGTCTACAGACAATTATTTATATATGTTTAATATTTTTAATTTTTAAATATAACTATCAAACTATTCAATGATATAAATATTATCCTCTTTCACTAACAAAATTAGTTGAATGGAAGAAAAATATTTCTCCCACTTTCCTTCTGAGGTCTTTGGAAATTGGTTGTGTAGGGTTTGAACTCAATACCCTACAGCTTCTCTTCCTACAAAATAAAATATGATTTTTTAAATTTTATTTTATGCATCACACTATTGCAATGGAGTCACAAGGCTAAATTGAATGTGTACAATATATATTGAAGTTGAAAGTTTATTGCCAGGGATAACCAGTTGTCAAAGTTCAGATAGAGGAAGGAATGAAGTTGGGGTGTATAAAGTTAGACAAAAAGAGTGAAATCAATGGTATAGTTCAATTTTGTTCACAAGAGCAGATTTAATTTAATTTCAGATTAATTTAAACTCAATTTATAATTTTAATACATATTTACACAGAGACACATTAAATCATTTGCATGTACATTTTTGTGCATGTGTGTGTGAAAGTTAAAAGTTTAAATAACGGAAATAAATATTAAGAAGATGATTTCTGAATTAGTGATTCTGATTCAATATTTTAAAATAAACAATTAGTTGTGAAATTTAGCCCTCACAAATCATTCTCTTTTTTTAAAAAAAAACTCTTAAAACTAGCATTATAATAATACAATATAATTTAAATAAAAATTTATATAGTATTTGATAGTTTAAAATAAATAATAAAAAATATTAACTGAGAAATTGATGGTAAAATATATATAATAATATGAATCTAAAGGTAAAAGAAAGTTTACTTTAGAATTTAAATCAGGTTCATGGATTGGCAAAAAGAAAAGAGATTCTGTAATGTCAATGAGATAATGGATAAGTGAATGACTTTATGGATTATAGATATAAATTTTAAAAATATAATAGTATTTTTGTAATAATCTACATTGCTTGAAAAATTGGTTTTAATAAAAGGGTTTCCTTAGTACTTGCATCTGAGAAATGGATTCTTATTGAAACATAATATGAAGGTAATCAACCACACCTAAAGTATAGAAAGATGGATTCTAAGATTTAAAAATGAGATCAAAATGCATGTTTGAAAGAACAAACAGATATTTTGATTTCATTAAAAAGCATTGAGGCTAAAATAAAGCTGGGATAGACCTAACACTAAAAGAGTGGACAGCAGATACACAACCAAAGTCTCAAACTGGGTGCAAAATATAGTAAAAAATATAGAAATATATTGTGATAAACATAGATAAGATCAATTCTTTGAAGAAATTATAGATTTAAAACACTGGATTAAAATGAGAAAGACAGTTAATTTGCAGAATAATTATTTTTCAAAAGTTATATAAAAATGTGTATGTGTAATAAATATATGTAATTATTGAAAATAATCAATTTCAAAAAGGAATAATATAATTTGTTGAGCTGCTTTCTATCTATTGTATTCAATACATTTTTATAGTAAGAAAATTAATGTTTCATATTATAATCTAAGTTTGATTAAGTATAGGCAGCTCAATAATTTTGGGTTTGACTTATACACCTGGGTCTCATTTTATGCGATAGATAGGTTCCTCAGAAGCAAACAAAATCATGCAAAAATAGATGTAACTTACATTGAAAAAGGAGGGATGTGGTCTGTGATTTTTGAAAATTCGAGTAAAAGCAAAGCGCCAACGTAAAATTACTTTAAAATTCGCGCAAAAAAATATAAGGAAATAAAATATGACTAATAAAAAATTTCAAATTTGAAAAAAATTGATACAAGACAAACTTTTTTTAACTATAATATTTAATTTTATTCAAAATAATATATTTTTATGCATAATTTACAGTACAGAAATTTACATTTTTTTATACACATTTTAATTATTATCGATAAACAGGTTCATTTGCAAACTGGTAAAAAAATCAGATTCTTCTCAAGAGGAAATACAACTAGCACCAACTTCACTCTCATGTTGAGTTAATGATTTTCTGGTGACAATGTAATTAGTAATTAATCTTTGAGATGATGATTTTATTAATTGTTTATGAAGCTCGCGATATCCAGACATACAACCATTTAACTGTTGTTGGAATTTAAGAGCACGTTAATGATTAGTATCATTAATAAGAAAATAATAATTGATTACGTTCTTTTTTAAAAAGCAAAAACAGAATGTGATTTAAAATGCAAAATTAACACGCACAATGTTTGAATAAATTTACATTATAATCTTGTAAAATTTAATGTGTGTATACATAAAATGTGGAAATCATGATTTTAATTTCATTATTGCATAAAATCTTATTATTATAAAGCACTGAAAATATTGAAATTACTAAGATGAAAGTCGAATTCCAATAATGTGCTATTACTTTCAATATAACATAAGTGTGCAAAATTTATTATTTAAAGTAATAGCGCATTTTCGGAGGTCGACTTCCGGTGAAACATGAATCGCGTAACTTCAAAATCGTGTTAAATAAGTCAGCATAAAAAGAGACCCAGGTGTATACATTTCTTTGTTAGTTATTTTATATTTATATACTTCTATTGTATTCCTCAAGTAAATTTTCTGGGTAGTAAAAAGTTATTCAAAAAATTGATTTTTTTTATGTTCGTTGATAGTATAATGCTGCAATGACAACAAGAAAATGCATTGATAAATCATAAATACAGCACAGCTATAAACTCTGCTGTATCTAACTATATGACTTTAATTATATGCTAACAAAAAAGGCAAATTAACAGAAAAATTTAAAAAGCAAACAACAACCCCCTCAATGAAATTGATAAACTTATTAAATTTATAAATCTTAGTAGCCATGTTTTCTTTTGCAATTTAAGTGGAATCACTAATATAGTTCTAAATATGTGTACAAACTTTTTTCTTTGTGGTTGTTTTTTTTCTAAAAACTTTTGTACACTGTAAATATGAGTGTATCTTTAGTAAAATGTATTGTAGTACACTGAGCAATAAATCAAAAAATGTCAGAATACTTTTATTAAATGATAAATAAAATTAAAAGTGTGTGTAGCATAAGCTATAATGAATGCACAAATATTAAATGCTTAGTGCTTTTGAGGCAGGTTGCCACATATTCATAGCAATACTAAACATTAAATGAAAAAAAATATTGATTTAATAAGGAAAAGTAAGAAGATATATTTTAAAATCAGCTGTAAACTTCAAAAAAAGGAATCATCAATTAGAAAAATTATAAAACATCACATGATCACTATTTTTATGCTAGCACATTACTGTTATTAAAACAGGCAAGACTCTCCATATTGTAGTGTCACTCAGTGCCAACCAGAGTAATCAATAGATGCCAAAAGGCTTGTGCATAAATCCCTATCTAGTGCTTACTCATCCAATATCATTAGACTAGTTTCTGGCTTGTGGCCTTCGTCAGTGAGGAGCTTTGGATCTGAGAGCACTGCACCTAGATCTTAAGATCTAATGCAACCTTTCAGCAGCCACCTTTTATCACTACTTAACTACAAAACTTTGAGAATAAAATTGAAAATAATATTTTCAAACTAAGCTCAATAGCTTATATAGTCATATTGGTCTGAATCCAGTTCAATACCCATACATTTTGGTGTCTTTAACTCTTTAACAACCATAACCATTAGGCAGAATTGGTGTTAAACAACTAAACATTACATGTTCACTATTTCTTATGCTAGCACATCACTGTTATTAATTACTCTGTTATTGATTACTCTGGTTGGTACTGAGTGGCACTACTATATGGAGAGTTTTTCCTGTTTTAATAACAGTAATGTGCTAGCATAAGAACTAGTGATCATGTGATGTTTAGTGGTTTAACACAAATCCTGCCTAATAGGATTGTGGTAGTTATTGTTGTTAAAGAGCCAAAGACACCAAAATGTATGGGTACTGAACTGAGTTCAGACTCATAATACTATATAAGCTATTGAGCTTAGATTGAAAATATTATTGTGTTTTCAATTTTATTCTCATAATTTTGTAGTTAAGTAGAGATAAAAGGTGGCTGCTGGAGAGTTGCATTAGATCCTAAGATCTAGGTGCAGTGCTCTCAGATCCTAAGATAGGGATTTATGCACAAGCCTTATGGCATCCATTGATTATTCTGGTTGGCACTGAGTGGCACTACTGTATGGAGAGTTTTGCCTGTTTTAGAAATAATAAAAGAAAGCAGATTCATGCTGCTATCATTTGTCTTCTAAAACAGCTAATGTTGTAACTAAAGTAAGGAATAATTTCTTAGTTGAAATAAAAAAAGACTCAAATCTATAATTAAATAATGTGAATCATACTAATATTCCAGTTGATGATCACGTGTTGTACCACCAAAGTCATAAGTCTCTGTTAAGAATTTAACTGAGAATTTGAATCACACAATTCCAAGCTATTCATTGCAATTAAAAAATGATTATATAGATTCCAAATGGTTATTGTTTTAAAAGTATTAAAATAACTGGTAAAGCTGCATCTGTTGAAAATGAAAGTGCCACTACATTTTTATTAGAATTTAAAAAAATATTGAGGGAAAAAAATATCCAGAACAAGTACGACTGACTGAACAAACATACATTGTACTGTAACGATGCTTTTACAATTTATTATTAATAACTATTATTTTTTTAAAACTTTGATCCTACTATAATCTCAATATATATATTGTAACGATATATAAATATGTCGTTACATTAATTTAAAATAAAAACTTAAAAGTTCGCAAATAAAAGTAAAAAACTAAACGCTAAAATTAAAATGTTTGTTAAGCGTATATACTTTCGCACAGATGCCAAACTTTAAAAATATTTTTTTTTAAAAAACAAATAAATAAGTATTTGAACGTACTTTTTTTATAAAAAAAAAAGTACAAGATTTAAAAATAAAAACAGGTATTAATTAATTCTTGTAATCTGTAAATGGAAATGATTGTTTATAAATTGTTTGAAAAGCAAGCTAGCCTTGGGCTCTTGTATAATTAAAATGATCTGATGAAAGATAGATAAGAAAATAAAGAGAAATTAGCTTGACCAATGGAAGCACTAAGCCTTGGCTCGGACCCTAATGAAAGTGATGGATTAGTGACGTTTTGTTGATTGAATCCATGTGGATAATATAAAAAGGGAAATACAGTTTTTTCTAAAAAGTTCCAGCATTTTGTGTTTGAGAGATGTGGTAGGACGCACATACCACACTCTCTGTATATAAAAAAAAAATGAAAAGACTGTGATACCTTGAACCAGCTATTGCCATCTCCAGAACATTATCTTCCAATGGAGGTGTCATGGGAATTAAAAGCAGAAACCTGGACTCTTCTACCATGAGCTATGAACTTTACAAATTAACAACAACAAAAAAAAAAGTAATTAAGAACTTTCGTCATTGTTTTTTTTAAAGATTCAGCTAATTGAAATTTTAAAATGAACTCTTATTTGATTTTCAAATTAATAATTGATTGTTTAAATTTATATAGTTAAGTTTTGCTAAAATCATTTCCATTTTTATTATTTTTATTTGTAATAATATTTATTGTAGAAATTATTAAATGCATTACATTTAAGTTGGGTATAAACGTTGCATAGATTCGTTAGCAGTTGATTATGTTGTGGTTTTCACAGTCGATTAGAACATATAAGTCAACAATGTCACTGCGATGTCTTATGATGAACACCAAAGGGTCTCCTGTATTCCCTCAGCAATTGACGTTATCGATTGACTTTGTATTTTGATCGGTTGTGTTTAATTTGGAATGTTTTTGACTGTGGAATCTGTGCAGCCCATCTATACTCGACATTATAAAACAAATTGTATAAAAATAATCTGTGCGAATGTATTTAAATGTTAAATTTAAGTCAGGAGTGACTGGCTATATAGTTTTGTAAAGTTATATTAAGGGAGGGTAATCTTAGGTTATTCATTTCGTAGTTGAATTGATTCAATGGATTGGATATATTTGTGTAATTGTAGATGTAGTATGAGATTCGCTATGGGCAGGATTATATATATATATGCCACACACCTTCTGTTTTCTTATGGATGGGTTTGTAAGATGGCAAAGGACTGCAGCCCATTCCTATGGAGTTTTATGTCTATTGATCTACTCACCAACAGATGTAACATTCCTGTTGGTGGAGAGACGATGTCTTCCCTAATTCTACTTACTGATCAGATGTACATTCCTGACAGTATAGTAGTTTGTGTTGTCGTATTTTCATGCTACATTGAATACATAAATGGGTTTGGCGCCGGTTTGATTGCGAAATTTGTTGCCTAAGGTTAAATCAGGGAAGAATATTTTCTTTTCAAATGCAGATCTATATAGTTTATTCATCCTTGACTCACTAAATAAATATTAAACTCATGGTTGTAATTTACTTAAATGTAAAACTAAAGATTATTAGAAAAATCTAAAATGTTGAATTTATTCCTCAAAATTTAAATGTTATTTTATATGTGCGTAAATAAAAATTTTTATGTGTTAATTTCTGGCAGTGGCTTTTATTCTTTTATATTTAAGATATAAAATTTATATTTTATTATCTCTGCTACTCCACTGAGCTAGTGACTTGGGCTAAAGATCTGAATATTTAAATAAAGTGGAATCTTAACAGCGCGTATCCGCCTACTCTATAAATTTTTCTAGGTTTAAATACCTAGATGGCGCCTTGTAGAGCAGATATCATAGTTTGTGGTTAGATTCGATCTCCACTTTGTTTTGGATCATTATAATATATATATATTGTACCAATATTGAAGTTGGCACATGATAATTTATCTAAAAAAATTATTAAAATAATTTTTCGTAAAAGAGTTTGAAATAAAAGTTAGAAAATAATTGATTAAAAAAGAGGAGGGAGAGTTTTGGTTAGAAAAGATAAACTAAAAGTTTTCTAAAAGAAAGTAGTGTTTATTATTATTAGTCAAAATATAATTTAAAGTTTTAAAAATACAAATCTCTTTTCATTAGAATTAAAGAAAAAGTAATCTTAAAACTAGTTATATATGTGCGTATATATGTGCAATTGTAAATAAATAAAAATGTATGTGTAATAAATATTAAAATGAAATAAAAGAAGATTATCATTAAAAAACATGGCAATGGCTATTAATTAAAAATATAAAACAACACATCTGCATGGCTATTACTAATTAAACAATCTTCCAAAAAACACATTGTCAAAGGATTATCAATGGAATTTCGACAACAGATATTGCCGGAGGATATTACAAGGAGAACACATCGCGGGTATAAATAGACCCTTTTTTTATCAGACAATTAATTGAGTCAGTTAAGTCAAGAGAGGACAATCAGTTGAGTTAATTGTATCCAGAAACAAAATGCAGTGCAGAGCAGCTTTTGGGAACACACATCTTTCTCCAGCCTTAGTCAAATAAGATCAGCAATATCTTTCCCCTTAAATAATGTCTGCATAACAGCTTAGAAACCCTCCATCAAATATTCAACTGTCTCCAGAAATAATACTCATGAAGAATAATAAAACTCCTCAAGAAAATGTCCCAGCCGGCTGGAAATATTCTCACCTAAAGCAGTAACCAAATAAAATGAAGTTCTAGATCTACATTCAAAATCCTAGGTAATAATATTTCATATTCTTATTTCTATAATAACCATTGCATTGCATTAATTCATAAAGCCTCCAGAGACAAGTAATTTGAACTCTATAATCATACATAAAATGAACTATTGATGTGCGTGTTTGTGAATGCTATATGATTTTATAAATGTCAAACATTATTTATGCTTTTTCATAAGATATATATTATAGTGTGTTAATTTAAAATATGCATGTGTTATATTAGAATTATAAAATGTTTAAAATTAGTAAATGTTAATTAAAATAAATGATCTTTAAAACTTAAGCTTTAATTGTCGGTCAATTCTTTTTATCAACTCTTTTACCAATCTCTCTCTTACAATTCTTTTCACCACTAATTATGTATAATCTGTTAGTGATTACCAACAACTGAGCTAGTCTATGGATAAAACTTAGGCATTGAGTTAGTGGCCATTGTTCAAAGTGCATTATTTATTCATTCTTGGATAATTAACTGGTGCCCGTGTTTACATGAAACAAAAAAGTGCTTTGAATTCTGGTGTTGAACTCAACAGTTGAGAAGAAGTTTTGTCCTGGAAATGTAATGCTAGTTATATATTTTATAGCTATCGTTTGGGCATACATACACTTCGAGTATGTTCTTCTCTGCCTAAGAGGCCGGTGTTTTGAATGAAACCCATATTCAAACCCGGTTGAAATGGCTATATCCAACTTGGGGATGGACCTAAGAAACAATAGTAATTAAATACTTTGTTTCTTTTTTGAAAATTTTGTTTTATACAAAAGCTAAATTACGTATGTGAAAGTGTTTTAATTTAAAAAAAAAAAAAAGAATTGACCAAAAACTTTTTTTTCTTTAAATAAAATAAATCATTCTGTTAAATCAGAGAGAATTGGGTATTATGGGTGGAGCTGAAGCATTAAGATCGGGTAGAAAAATGGACAAAAGGGATGGAGTTAGCATGTGTTGCCATCTTAGTAAGAAAAATAAATAAATAAGTCGTATATTAAATTTAGTTTAACGTAAGTGCTAGTTTGAAAAAATAAATAAATAAATAAAATATATGGTTTCAAAATGGGAAAAGATATAGAGCTGGAGGAATTAATAAAAAGAGTAGAGGCATTAGAAATGGAACATAAGAATATAAAAACATGGGTGCACATTTATTTTAAAAATCCCCAGTTTGTGGAAAAGGAAGATATATCTGAGATGCAGATGATGATGAATATGATGCAAAATTTTGAGCAAAGTCAGCAAGACTCAAAAAAAAATTGTATCAGAAACTTGAGCAAAGCCAGTTAGAGCTCAAAGCAGAATTGAAGGAAGAAATTAGTCAGGTTAAAGGAGAAATGATGGAACTCAGAGCAGAAATAAGAGACATAAGATGTGAAATAACAGATAGAGTAGAAATTTATGTAGATCAAAAGGCAGAAGATAGCGTTGAGTATAGTGATAGAGAAATAAAAATAATAAAGATAGAAAATAATGTAATAGAGTTTTCAAAAGGACACATAGAAAAAAATATTCATGATTAGGAAAAATACGAAGATCTGTGAAGCTTAAAGGTTTTCTGATTTACAAGGCAGAAAATAGAACAGAAAGAGAAAGAGATAAAATAAATTTTAATCGAGGGATAGAAGTGGGAATATGGAGTATAATTTATATTAGTGAGTTAGTAGAAAGAAAGGAGGAACCGCCTGATATAGTTTAAAAGTTAGTAAACATGCGGAATAGTAAAGGAAATAAACAAAAAGAAACGGAAATGGACTATGAGTTTAATATAATTATTTTGACGTAGGTGAAAAGCCTGGATTAGAATTTCGCTATTTAAAATGATGGATTGTTTTGTCAAATAATAACGGAGGCTTCGTAAAGTAAAAGATTTTTTTTCCCCACGCACATATTAATTTAAAAAAAAAAACAATCAATGACATCACGTTAAATAAATGGGTCAAATTAATGATGTAAAAGTAACGTTGTAGGTTTAAATAAATGAAAAGATAACGGAATTTCTAGAATAAAATTAAGTTAGTCAAAGAGATATTTGTATAATAATGAATTGCAATAAAGTAAAACAGTTTTTTTTTTCTGAGTACACGCATGTTAAAATGAAATAGTTTTGAATATACACAGGTTAATAAAAGGAAATAAATAAATGGTTTAAAGTAATCAAGTCCAATAAAATTTTTGTATAATAATAAAGAGCAATAAAATAAAATAGTTTTCTGAATGCACGTACAATAAATGAAGAAGTTGAAGTATTGGTTTAAAGATAATATTATAAGATTAATGTAAATAAATATTTAGAATAATGTTCATAACGGTTTAAAAATAATATTGTAATGTTCATAAATAAAATGTAAATGAAAGTCAATCTAAGTTATATTAAGAATGTATAAGGGTTTGAAACTAAAGGGATGAGGGTAGTGTGAAATAAGTTTTGTAAGGATAAGTTTAAAGCTGTCAACTGGATAAAATTTAGTACCCGTAATGGACTTATCAGGGATCATTCTTCTTTTAAAATGCACACTGGCAACAACCTGAGTAAGCTGCAAGTCACTTTTCAGGGGAGAATCCCCATATCTCGTACCTCGTTTTCCAAAGCATAAGTCAAAAATGGACAGTTGAAAATTCCTGCTATTCGCAGCGACCTTTTCTTAGTCAAAGTCCGATCAAGAGAATCAGCAGCCAAAGCTTCATTTATAAAAGATCACTGTACCACAAAATTAGTTTGTCCTCATGGTCAATATCCAGGACTCAGAACATTGAAAGCAATGTTGCCAGCATCGAAAGGAGTAAAGCCTAATTGAGATTGCCCTTAGTATGGAAAGCAAAAGATATCAAAAAGGCAAACTTAGAAAAGAATAATAAATTAAGAATTAAAGTTGTCAGAGATAAAATAGTCAAAAAATGACGCATTTTACTCTCAAACGGGGACAGTGTAATGTACCAATATTGAAATTGGCACATGATAATTTATCTAAAAAAATTATTAAAATAATTTTCGTAAAAGAGTTTGAAATAAAAGTTAGAAAATAATTGATTAAAAGGGGGGAGGGGAAATTTTGATTAGAAAAGATAAACTAAAAGTTTTATAAAAGGAAGTAGAGTTTATTATTATTAGTCGAAATATAATTTAAAGTTTTAAAATACAAATCTCTTTTCATTCAAATTAAAGAAAAAGTAATCTTAAAACTAGTTATCATCATTATCAACCATTATCAATCCACTGCAGGATGAAGGTCTCTCCAAGTTTAATCCATCTTCTCCGATCTTCAGCTTCTCTTCTCCACATCACCCCTGCACACTTTCTTATTTCATCCATCCATCTCACATGTGGTCTCTTTCTGAGTCTTTTACAATCTCTTGGAATCCAGTTTAAAATTTCAATTGTCCATCTAGTATCATCTCTTCTAGCAATATGACCAGCCCAACTCCACTTCAATCTTTTAATTTTTTCAATGAGGTCAGTAACACCTGTTTGTTCTCTTACCCGTACATTGCATTTTCGATCTCTTCATGTTACTCCCAACATACATCTCTCCATACTTCTTTGAGTGGTCTGAAGTCTCTGTATTGCTCTTCTATTAAGTGTCCAAGTCTCAGATCTGTAAGTAAGAACTGGTAAAACACATTTGTTAAAAACCTTCCTTTTCAAACACAAAGGCATATTTCCTTTTAGTATCAAGTTATTTCTAACAAAAGCACTCCAACCAAGTTTAATTCTATGATTAATTTCTTCCATTATGTTTCCATCTGTATTAATAATCTGACCAAGGTATTTGTAACTGTTAACTTCTTCTAATTCATCATAATCAATCTTTATTTTCATATTTTGAGCAAATCGATTAAACATTACTTTAGTCTTTTGAACATTTATCTTTAGTCCTACTTTCTTACTTTCATCTGATAATTCCTGCAACATATCCTGCAGCTCTGAAGCATTATTTGCAAAAACAACTACATCATCTGCGATCTAAATGACTTAAATAATCTCCATTTACTTTCACTCCTTTAGTTTCCCATTTTAATCAACAAAATACTTCTTGCAGCACTGCTGTAAAAGGTTTTGGGGATATGGAGTCACCTTGTCTTACACCATTCTCAATGTTGACTTTCCCAGTATCATTATGTAATCTAATTGTTGCTGTTGCATTTTTATAAATATTCTTCAAAATATGGCAATATCCTGGATCTATACCTTGATAATCCAATGCTTTAATCACTGAAGAAATGTTTATAGAATCAAATGCCTTTTCATAATCTACAAATCCAAAACATAATGACAACTCATATTCATTTGTCCTTTCTATAACTTCTCTCAACACCTGGATATGATCTACTGTACTAAAACCACTTTTAAATCCAGCTTGTTCTCTTGGTTGGTGGAAATCCAATGTTCTCTGTAGACGAGTTGTAATTATCTTGGTAAAAATTTTATATAAAACTGATAAAAGGCTGATAGGTCTGTAATTTCTAATATCTTCTTTATTACCTTTTTTAAATATTAATATTATTACTGCATTCTTCCAATCATCCGGTACATCTTTATCATTTAGACATTTGGTATATAACTTTGCTAAAAAATTTTCTATTTCTTCACCTGCTTCTTTTAATATATCAATTATAATTCCATCATTACCTGGAGCCTTTCCCTTCTTCATACATCTAATTGCATGCCTCACTTCTTCATTTAAAATTCTGGGCAATTCGGAAGATGTAATAGATATAGAAGGTACTTGTTCTTTATTACTATATAATTCTTGATAAAAATCTTCTACCAATTTCATGATGTCATCTCTCTTTTTAGTAACAATTCCATCTTTTTTTCTTATTGCAGATATAAATTTCCTACCAATACCAAAATGTTGTTTTACATTCTTAAGACTTTTATTTTCTTCTACAGCTTTTCTTGCTAGTTCACAATTATACTTTCTTATATCATTTTCAACTCTTTTCCACACCATTTTACAAAATTCGAGATATTCAATTCTTTTTAATGCATAATTTTTGTATATCTTCATATTCCTTCTTTTCTTCATAAATTCTCTAGTCTCAGTAGAAATTTTATTGGTCAATTGCTGCTTTTTTCTACCAGCTATCTTTGTTGCAGTTTTTAAAAGTGTATCAGTTATTTTCATATTAATTTCATTCAAATCTGAATCATGCTCAAAATCTACTAATACTTGAAACCGATTTCTAAGTTCTAATTTAAATTTATTAGAATGTTTCTGAAGATTAGGAATATCAACTGTAAATATTGTTTTTCTTAATAATTTTTGCCTCTCTAGTTTCACATTAACACGTATCTTACACCTTACTAATCGATGATCACTTCCTGTGTTAAATTTATTAAGAACATTACAATCTTGAAATATGTATTTCCTATTTGTCAAAATATATTCCAATTCTGCTGTACCTTCATTTTGATGCTTCCATGTCCATTTCCTTTTAACATTTTTCTCAAAAAAAGAATTCATAATATAAAGTTTTTCTTTTTCTGCAAACTCCACAAGTCTATGTCCTCTCTCATTTCTATTACCATAACCAAAATTACCTACAGCACTTTCATCTTTCATTTGTTTACCAATTCTAGCATTAAAGTCTCCCATAACGATTTTAAAATGTTGTTTACTCTGATCAAAAGCCTTTTGTACATCCATATAAAAATCTTCTACTACTTCATCACTATGAGAACTTGTTGGGGCATAAACTTGAATTATCTGCATTTGATATCTGCTATTAAGTTGTATAACTAATCTTTCCACTCGGTTTGATACACCATCAATCTCCACAATATTGTTCTTCCACTTTTTATTTATAATGAATCCTACTCCACTAGTATTTCCAATATTTGTGCCTTTATAATAGAGTATATGTCCACTTTTTAAATCAATTGTCTCTTCACCTTTTCTTCTAACTTCACAAAGTCCAACAATGTCCCATTTAATATAAGAGAGTTCTTCTTCTAATTCTTGCAATCTTCCTTCACTTGAAAGTGATCTGCAGTTGTAAGTACCTAAATAAAAAGTCGTCAATTGTAAATAAATAAAAATGTATGCGTAATAAATATTAAAATGAAATAAAAGATGATTATCATTAAAAAAACATGGCAATGGCTATTAATTAAAAATATAAAACAACATGTCTGCATGGCTATTACTAATTAAACAATCTTCCAAAACATGTTGTCAAAGGATTATCAATGGAATTTTGACAACAGATATTGCCAGAGGATGTTACAAGGACAACACATCACAGGTATAAATAGACCCTTTTTTTTATCGAACAATTAATTGAGTCAGTTAAGTCAAGAGAGGACAATCATTTGAGTTAATTGTATCCAGAAACAAAATGCAGTGCTAAGCAGCTTTTGGGAACACATGTTTTTCTCCAGCCTTAGTCAAATAAGATCAACAATATCTGCCCGTGAAATAATGTCTGAGTAACAGCTTAGAAATCCTCCATCAAATATTCAACTGTCTCCAGAAATAATAATCATGAAGAATAATAAAACTCCTCAAGAAAATGTCCCAGCTGGCTGGAAATATTCTCACCTAAAGCAGTAACCAAATAAAACGAAGTTCTATATTTGCATTCAAAATCCTAGGTAATAATATTTCATATTCTTATTTCTATAATAGCCATTGCATTGCATTAATTCATAAAGCCTCCAGAGACAAGTAATTTGAACTCTATAATCATGCATAAAATGAACTATTGATGTGCATGTTTGTGAATGCTATATGATTTTATAAGCGTCAAACATTATTTATGCTTTTTCATAAGATATATTATAGGGTGTTAATTTAAAATATGCGTGTGTTATATTAGAATTATAAAATGTTTAAAATTAGTAAATGTTAATTAAAATAAATGATCTTTAAAACTTAAGCTTTATTTGTCGGTCAATTCTTTTTATCAACTCTTTTACCAATCTCTCTCTTACAATTCTTTTCACCACTAATTATGCATAATCTGTTAGTGATTACCAACAACTGAGCTAGTCTATGGATAAAACTTAGGCGTTGAGTTAGTGGCCATTGTTCAAAGTGCGTTATTTATTCATTCTTGGATAATTAACTGGCGCCCGTGTTTACATGAAACAAAAGTGCTTTGAATTCTGGTGTTGAACTCAACAGTCGAGAAGAAGTTATGTCCTGGAAATGTAATGCTAGTTATATATTTTATAGCTATCGTTTGGGCATACATACTCTCCGAGTATGTTATTCTCTGCCTAAGAGACCGGTGTTTCAATGGCCCGTATTTGAACCCGGTACAATATATATGCATACTATGCACCCAAACACCTGTTATATAGATATGTGTGTGTTGATAATTACTGTATTGTACATTTAAAATAAAATAAAACAATACTTATTGTATTATAATCAAGACTTGTTGACAAAATATGAATTATTATAACCCTGTATACATTACATACAAGGGAGGTTTGGAACAAGATATAGCATAGTTGGTACTGATTTAATCGGCTATCTACATTTGAATTTTCTCTTTAATTGACTCTTTAAACACTGCTTTAAATACCAGATGCATAATCAAGAAATTGTAATTTCTTTACAAAAATAGTGATTTATTTTGTAGCAATATTATTATGACTAAATTTATAAATTTAATGTTTAATCTAAAACTATTTATACAACTATTCATTGGCAGATCTTTTATTTTATGGAAAATGTTTATTTCTTTTTTTAATTTCTTATTGGATTTAAAAAAGAGAGTTGTGGCAGAGAAGGAAAAAGATGAGATTATGAGGAGGTGGGGGAAGGACCAAAATCCTGACTTACTAAATGTAGATTAATTTCAAAGAATCATTTTTTATTTGTAATTGGAAAAAAATATCAGATTAAAAATTTGAATTCCTTTTTTTTTGTTTTTAGAAATTTGTTTTAAAAAGTAAGGAGGGTAAAAATTCTATTATGACTAAATTTATAAATTCAGTATGTAATCTAAAACCTTTTAGTATTAGATTTTATTGATAAATCTTTTTTTTGGCCAATTTTTATTTTTAAAAAATTTAAATGAATTAATTTTTAAAAAAGTCAAAGAGGAAAAAAATGAATTTTTTTTTCATTGCATTAGAAGAAATATATATATATATATTTAACTTGTTAGAAATTAGTTTCAAAATAAACTTTGTTGATATAAAATGTTTCTGGAAACAATAGTCTTGGTTTTCTTTTAAATTGTATAATTTTTTAGTTTTTAATTAAAAATAATTCAAATCAATAAAACGTTTTTATATTAAACTTTTTTATTTGTTTTATAACCAGCTACATTATTTTTATTTAGAGTGTTTGATTATATTTATATTGAATATAGCTGGATCAAAGTCCAAAAACAATTACCTCTACCTCTCTCTCTCTCTCTCTCTGTCCAAAAACAAATTTGTCAACTACAAATCAAAACACATTGATTGAATTAGGTAATACATACTTTTCATCCATTATCTTCCCCTCTCTCCTCACTATTTAAAAATCAAATAAGAAATTTGTAATTTTTTAAAGACATCTATATTTCCAAACCATATCTGTCAATTCTAAAATCAAAAGAAGCTATTTGAATTAGATTTACTTTTAAACAAGCCAATAAAAAAAAAGAAATTAAAAAAAAATTTAAAAGCAAAATCGTACAAAATTTCCAAATCAAATCTGTGACTTAGAAATCAAAACATGTTGTTTAAATTACAATATATTACAGACACCATTCTCTCCTCCCATTCTTTCCCCTCACTTTCTAAACAAACAATAAGAAAAAAAATGCACAAAACTTTTAAAGATAGAATAATAAAAATTCCAAATCTCTGGATTACAAATCAAAAGAAGAACTTGGAAATGTTAAAACAATCAAAGTTGTAAGCTGATATTAGAAAAACAATGATGAGAAATGCACAAAAACCTTGAAAATGTAATAGTAACTGTTTTAGATTAACATTGAATTTATTAATTAAGAAGTAGGTACTATTACTACGATGAATCCCCATTTTTCTAAAGAAATATTTATTTGGATGATGAGTCATCTTAGTATTCTTTATGACATCAAAGTAGTGTTTAGAGTTAATAAAAGATGAAAATGGAAATAAAGATAGCCATTTAGATTGGTACCGCATAGTTTGCAATTTTACTGGATATGTTTACATCCTTTCCTTATGAGCATCTTTTAATATATTGTAATGGGATATATATATATATACGTTACATTTAAATTTTAGTTCTTAAATTTTTTTTTTGTAAATATCTAGTAATGAATTAAAAGCACAGATATTCGAAATGCACAAATAATGAGTTATTAATTTATTAATAAGTTTAATTTAAATATTGAAATAAAATAAGCTTAAAAAAATTATAGAATCTAAGCAAAGATTCTAATATTTAAATAAATATAATAAAAAATCTTTTAATCTTAAAAATAATGAAGATAATTTTAAACAAAAATAAAATTACAAACAGATCCTTAGAGCAAAATGACCATTAAAAAGATTATTATGAAATAGATAAGAGTTGAGAAATAGGATCAAAAGGCTTGCTTTTCCCACCCAAGATATATACACAGACCACAGAGGAAAATCTAAATGTTTGATGGATCCATGCATTCCAGAGATAAGACACTTCAGGACTTTAAAAGGAAAAATTCAAAAGAAATAATTAATTAGAAGATTAGAATTCTGAATTTGGTTTGTTGTTGCTGAAAAGTTAAAAAAAAAGTTATTGTCTTTGTTACTAAAAATGTAATCTATTTAATCGCATTTCCTTTGGTTCGGCTGGCCAAAGGCAGCCTCCATATCCATGGATCCCAGGATTGAACCACTGGAACCATCTTCATAAAGGGTCGTAAGTCTTTATAAATCATCATCGTCCGCAAGAAATGGCCCTTGCATAAACTCAGATCTTAGTCACAAAGGAACAAGCAAGGAGAAAGGAAAGTATAAATTATAAGTGATAAAAATGAAATATAACCTCTCTTTAATTTAAAATCTTCAAACTTTATTTTAGACTTTCTCCTGATCAAACCTGAACTAAATTTTTATAAACTTAGCAATTTTAAAATTCTTATCTAAAGTTTAAACGTAATCTTTTTAAAAAATGTATTGTATTTTTTTTATTTATGCTTAGTGTAAGGTCTGTTTGTAATAGGGTAGGAGTTTGCAATTGCAAACATAAATTTAAAGATAAAAGCAAATACACATCTTTATTTGTGCATTATTAGATTTTAAAAATAGGTCAAATATATTATTTGTGGTAAAAAAAATAAGTTGATTACAATGTGTCATTTTAAAATAAGTTAAATGCCTTAAACTAAAAAAAAATTTTTAAAGAATTAAATTATTAAACTGACTTAAATTTAAGTTGAGTGTAGATAGCTGCTTAGACTCATTTACGTATATGTTAGTTTAAAGGGGTTTTGATTTTTGGACTACTTGTTTGGTAGTTATGTCAATGCTGGTGGAGAGATATATGGATGTTTATATCAATGTAATGTGAAGTGTGTTAGCACACAGGGCAACATGCCCAACTGAATGCATGAGCCCAAAGGAGTAGTCATGGCATTGAAATGGATGTGGAGTACTTCCCACAACATTAACCCCTTTCAACTTTATGGATAGGGAATATAAGTTGGCAAGATAGACCACTCTCCCATCCAGATGTAGCATTTTCTTTTTATTATTTTATATGCACGTTTCCTTCACCAGACAGACATACATTCCTATACTGGACGAAGGTCATGTTCTTCAAATAATATCATTCTGTCAGATGCACATTCTTGTCAGCATGGTTCTATACTAACTTTTTCACATTGCATTGATTGCTGATATATATCGAGAAGCGAGCATTGGTGTGGCTGTGGACTCAGCCTGGAGTCAAATGTTTTGAAAATCTTTTAAGTGCATCGTCTAGGTGGCCTATCTATGCTCAACATTCTAAGTTTAAAGTTAAAGTTAAATAATAATAATAATAATAATAATAATAATTATTATTATTATATTATTATTATTATTATTATTATTATTATTATTATTATTATTATTAAACATAAAGCATAATTTTTTATAGTAATTATTTTTCAAGTTTTTGTGTTATCACCTATATATACATGAATAAAATCTTTTGTGTTATTAGTACTGGCAGTGATTTAGTTTATTTTTTTTTTATTCTTTATTAAAAATATATTTTAATAAATATGTTTTAAACCTCTGCTATTCCATGAGTTAGTGGCAAGGGCTGACAGTCAATAAAATTAAAAAAAATTGGATCTTTAACAGGGCGTATCTGCCTACTATATAAATTTTCCAGGTTCAATAGACTGGTGGCGTCCTGTATGGCAGTTACGGTAAGACTCATGAACTACCCTGACTGTTATAATATATATATATAATTTAAATGATTAAAATTTAATTTTAAAAAAATTGGCTTTTTGGAAAAAAAAAAAATTTTTTAATTGACAGTTATTACAAAAATTGTTTTCATTTTGTGATTGTAATAGTTGATAACTTAGGTACATATTTTTTTTATTCTGAAGGTTAAAAAGGAATCTGGAAACATATTTTAGAAGTATTGAATATGCCAAGTAACTCATCTTATAATGTTGGTGCAAAATTAATATAACAACAAATTGAAAAAATAATAAAGGAGATATGAGATATTTATTTTATATTGCACTGTTTTTATAAGCTGTAATAGTAATAATCAGCCATTAAGCTAATGCACATATGCTTTGTAGATTTTTAATTATAAAGGAATACACTTCTAAACACAAGATAGTCTTTGTGAAAAGGTAGAATGAATCTATCTGTCCTTTCAATCCATCTATCACTTCAATGAAGTGATTGCTTAACATCTTCATGCTCTCATTTCCAAATGCCTAAGATTTGCCTATACATAAATGTTTGTGTTGAAAGGATAGATGGATTTATTCTATCTTTTCACAAAGACTTTATATTGTGTTTGGAAGTGAGAATATTCATTTATAGTTAAAAATCTACAAAGCGCATGTACATTAGCTTGATGGCTGATTATTACTATTACAATAAAGGAGATAGAAAATCAGTTGTAGATTAATGATATGTTATTCAAATATTAAGTTAAGATTGAATAGAAATTATGGATTAGTTTCAAACATCAATTTATGGATAGCCGATGTTTGTCATGGTAAGGATGATCTCCACATTACATTAAACAGAAAATCAAACTACTAAATCATTATTTTAATATTCTCATCTATTAAATTTTAATTCCATAATGTTTTTCAAATATTTTTTAACATGAATACTTTTTAATCTTCTTTTAATTTATTTATCCAAATATTAGCGAAGTCGTATCAACTAATTAGAAAAAAGTAGCACTACCATAATAAATATCCACGTCAAGAAATGACGTGTATTATGAGATTTGGTCATTTAAACCAATTATATTCCGAATCTTACTGATGGTAATTTGCCAGAACTTTATTAACTATTTGCAGTCAAGAAATTATTTGTATTTTTGCATGTGGGTCTATTATTCATAAACTATTTAAATAAAACACCATATATAAAAGAAATATACTTAAGTAAATCATAGAATATTTGAAAAATTGGAGCCATTAGTTTTAACATAGTCAAATCAATAAAAAGCCCCTCTATGAGACGAATGAAAAATTATTCTAAAAAATGCAGTTTCAAATGTCATATAGCCACATTTATTCCATATCTCATATATCGTTTGTGAAACAAAGAGACAAAGTCACCGCTATCATGCTAAATTTAATTGTTCTATATGCAATGAGAACATTTGTTTCAGAGTATTTTCTTTTCTTTGAATACTAGCACTAATTATATTCTTTTTTCTGCCTACAATATTTATATGTATTTAACATTAATTTTGTAAACAGATTTTAGTTATATCAATAACATAAGAATCTTTAAATATTCTTTAAGCCTATGTTCTTACTTTTTTTTAGTTTTAAGCTATATTCTATTACCATGAAACAGTTCTAAAACTTTGTACTTTCGACAGAATTATCAATTTTTTTCAATGGTCAGTGTGAGAGTTTTGATTTGTGCTGGGTATGTGTGACAATAATTTATTAGCGTTTTATTCGGTTTTATAATATAAAAATTACGGCTTCATAGTTTTAATATAGTTTTTCTATCTAATTATTAATAGTATTAACGTTTCTATTTTACTATTCGATATTATTTAACCTTTAATACATACAGTTCTTATATAAAAATATGAAACTTGAATTCCTAACGGAAGATCAGTACAGACAGTTTAGTCACACAATAAGTTAAAGGAAAGTATATGCTGATTGTAATAAGGAGAAAATGGAAATCTACCATGTGGATGAGAAAAAAAATCAGAATCATTGAGATTAATGAAAAAATTAAAAGACGAAAATGGAGATGTACTGTGCACATAGCCAGAAGAGATGATAATAGATGGACTGTCAAAGTCTTGAACTGCATTCCAAAAGATCGTACAAGATCTAGAAAAAGACCACATGGGAGATGAATAGTTGAGATTAAAAATATTATTAGAGTAATGTAATCTAGCTAGATATTATAAAAACTGAATTAAATATAGAAAGACATTTGAAAATGATGATGATGATGATGTGCTGCATTATGCCTACTGAATATATAAGGCTACCGATTTTATAGATAAATAGGTATATACATATTTATATTAATGTAAATCTGTTGACATCGAAAACTCAACTATTGTAGTTGAACTGATCTTCCCTTTCAACAGATTTATATAATATTTCATACAGTATAATACTAAGTTATTAATATTTATATAAATTTTGCACTGAAGTTTTAATAAAATAAAATTTCATTTAACAAATTTTCTATGCTGAAACTTGCTTTACCCATATTTTAAGTATTATTGTTTATGTATTTGTGTATATTGTTTTTTTAAGGATACCGCATATGTCTTGGAGAAAATTTGGCGAAGATGGAACTTTTTCTCTTTCTTGTTTCTCTGTTTCAGCGCTTCAACATTAAACCCCCTTCTAGTGGTTATCTTCCTCCCATAACAGCTTGTACTGAAGGAATTGCGTTACAACCATTAAAATTTAAAATTTGCGCTATCGCTAGATAAATTATTTATTTTCATTATTTATTGGAATCTATTATTAATTTATAAAATAAAGCTAATTTTATTTTAATGCAAACATTTTTCTAAATCTGTCCAATTAGATTTTAAAAATAAATATATAATTTATTACATAATTCTGTTTATTGTGTTTTCCTTCTGTGTTAAATATATACAATTAAATTATCTTGATCTCATACATATATGTTAAACAGTTAATTCCCTGAATAGTTGAAATTAGGTAAAAATATTTTGAAATTTAGAATTTTAATCTCTATCAACTTGACTTGTTTTAATTGATAAATCCTTTTGGCTGTCTTATTTTCTTATTGGCTAATTTGAATGAAAAATTGAGTCATTTTATTCCTTAAATATGGATCTAGCCCATTTCCTTTCATAAATATATTAATGTACAGTAATCAGAATTGTTTTAATTTAGCTTCTAAAAATTGAATTATTTTACGTTCAAATTGGTTAAATGTGTCAAGCATTGTTAGCCGAGAGATCAGCGCAGCCGCCTTGCAAGCAAGCAGTTGATTGCAGACGGTTGTTGTAGGTTCGCCTCCTGGTCCGATGCTATGACATATAAAAAAAAAATTGGTTAAATGTAACATAAAATTTAAAATAATGTTAATAACTGAATAAAAATATAAGAAAAACATATGAAAAATAGCCTACAGTAAAGCAAAAGAATTATATTTCAACCAATCATTACATGTCATCACGGGTGATTTCTTGTGTCTTAGAAATTACAATCATTGATTATTTACTTCTGTTGTTTTTCCTTTGTCTAAAATAAAATGTTTTAAGTAAAAATCTAAATCTAGCCACATTATTTTAGTCAGTATAGTGTAAAAAGTAATCGTAAAATTCATAAATATTTATGAAAAATAGTTATGTGTTGCTAGTTTATGTAAATAGCGGTCAACGTTATTTACTTGTCTTGAATAGCGGTAAAGTGCTTTTCAGTTTCTCTTGATTATTTTTCTTGTAAAATTTAAAAATTTTTAAATCAAAGTTCATATTTAGGTAAATCAATATAAAAACTTAATTATCAATGTAAAAAATTACAAGACATATATTTATTTATATTCAAAATCTATTACGAAATTCTGACTTTGACAGTTAGATACACCTGAAGAACAATGGTCTAAGTTTATAGTTAGTGCTGTGGGTCACCTTATTAGGGAAAAGAAATGGGACTATATAACAAAAGACTCCAACGAAAAATAGATTTTTTGCGAAAAACACTGCCTAATGTGGATTTTTTTGGAATACAAATTTTAAATATCGATAATGGTACAAATTTAGGATAAAATAAGCCTAAATTAGTGAATATGTGACCAAAAATGACCAGGAGATGGTGCATAGAAATTACGTTTTTATAATAATCAGCTGAATAGTCACTATAAAAATTATCTACATTCAGTTAAGATATCAAGTTCAAAAAATCTCTCCAATTTATGCAATTTATACCAAGATTCTTAAATCAAAATGCAAGACTTAAAATAATGTCACAAATTCATTTGAAAAACATGTAGGTTAAATCAAACCAATGATGCAGCTACAATTTTTGGCCCCCTATAACAAACATTAAAATGCTCTTAATATGTATAATATTTTTAAATATGTATATAAAAACAGAAAGACCTGTAAAATATAGGGATCCATAAATACTGCTTTGGTTTGCTTTATGAAAGCTACATACTCACACACAATAAAAATATTTTTATATTCAGAAAAATATTAAATGTGTACATAAATATCAAAATAGCTAATAATATAGATGACAAATAAATTTTTAATAATTACATAAAATAAAATATCTACTTTTTACAATTAATTTCTGCTAGTAGAAAATGTAATTAATATGTGAGTTATTGATCACCTAGCCATCTACTTCATAAGTCTAAGTATAAAATTATATATAATCATCATCAACAACCATTATCAATCCACTGCAGTATGAAGAACTATCCATGTTTAATCCATCTCCAATATTTAGCTTCTCTTCTTCACATCACGCCTGCACACTTTCTTATTTCATCCATCCATCTCACATGTCTCTTTCTGGTTCTTTTACAATCTCTTGGAATACAGTTTAAAATTTCAATTGTCCATCTATTATCATCTCTTCTAGTAATATGTCCAACCCAACTACACTTCAGTCTTTTAATTTTTTCAATGAGGTCAGTATCACCTGCTTGTTCTCTTACCCATATATTGCATTTTCGATCACTTCTTGTTACTCCTAACATATATCACTCCATACTTCTTTGAGTGGTGTGAAGTCTTTTTGTATTGATCTTTTATTAAGTATCCAAGTCTCAGATCCATAAATAAGAACTGGTAAAACATATTTATTAAAAACTTTCTTTTTAAACACATAGGCATATTTCCTTTTAGTATCAAGTTATTTCTACAAAAAGCACTCCAATCATACATTATGTTGTTTCCATTTGTATTAATAATCTGACCAAGGTATTTGTAACTGTTAACTTCTTCTAACTCATCATAATCAATCTTTATTTTCATATTTTGAAAAAATCCATTAAACATTACTTTAGTCTATTTAACATTTATCTTTAGTCTTACTTTCTTATTTTCATCTGATAACTCCTGCAACATTTCCTGCAGTTCTAAAGTATTATTTGCAAAAACAACTACATCATCTGCAAAATCTAAATGACTTAAATAATCTCTATTTATTTTTATTCCTTTAGCTTCCCATCGTAATTCACAAAATACTTTTTGCAGCACTGCTGTAAAAAGTTTTGGAGATATGGAGTCACCCTGTCTTACACCCTTCTTAATGTTGACTTTCCCAGTACCATTATGTAATCTAATTGTTGCTGTTGCGTTTTTATAAATATTTTTCAAAATATGACAATATCCAACCAAGAGAACAAGCTGGATTTAAAAGTGATTTTAGTACAGTAGATCATATCCAAGTATTGAGAGAAGTTATAGAAAGGACAAATGAATATGAGTTGCCATTATGCTTTGGATTTGTAGATTATGAAAAGGCATTTGATTCTATAAACATTTCTTCAGTGATATATAATATTATCAACTAAATATTACTTAATTTTACAGAAATATAATTTGATAAAAAAAATCTACCTTTTACAATTAATTTTAGCAATGCAATATTTTTTAATAATGAATGAGGTTTTAGATTCTCTGGTAATCTTCTTCAAAGGTATAGCTATAAGAATTACATATTGTATTACTATTTAAATATCACTTAATTTACATTCTATATAAATCCAATACTAGTAAATCCATATATCTATATATACACATTCTCTCCCTCCCTCTCTCTCTCTATATATATATATATAGTAACGGGATGGGGGTAATAGGAAATGGAGTGAACGGATTTGAACTGGGGTGATGGAAAATCATTATCACTCCAGTAAATTTGAAATGAAATATCAATAATTTAAATAATTTACAAAAAGTATCTTTAAGTAAAAATATTTAATGGGAGTATGAGATTAAGATAATTTCTGAGGGCATTGAGAAATCAGCCAGCTACTAATTCAGAAGAGCAACTAAAAACATAATTAATCATCAACCAGCATTTTCGTAAGTCAATGTAAGTATAAGTAATACTAAAAATACCATTCATCATCATTAATAGGAATAAACAAATCAGTACAATACATCAACAGTCAATCTTGTGACTGTATTGGAAATGGGTCTTCTGTAGACCAGGCTAACTATTGAGCCTTTGCCAACTTGGGCAATTATTTAAACATAACTTGGATGCACCAGCTTAGTGCCCATCAATCAGAAATCAAAATAGTAATGCTGGGATGGCCACTTATACTGGCCAACTATAAACTTAAATTTTTAATAAGGCTAAACTAAAATCGAAATTAGTGCATGGGCTTTAAAGAGTATCCTCTTTTGTGCCAACCAGGATGATGATTGATCATCTCTGGATGCTCCAAAAGCACTAAATATACATCCACATTTATCCGTGCACTAATCTAGCTCAAAGAACATAGGCTGTATTACTGTATGTGAACAAGAGATGATGAAATACAATTTTTAACAATTAAATACAAGTTTATTAATAACAAAAAAATAATTGAAATTAAGGTCCATTTCTGATTTTGATTACAATACAAAATTTCAAATGATTACATTGCAATTTACATAATTTATTAATGGGTATCTATAAATGCATACATATATCTGTACACAAACATGCGTTTTATAATATATGATGAATATTCAATAAGCATAAAATAATTATTACATTTGTGATTTACATAATTGCTATTCAAAATTCAAATTGTTACATTAATTTACAAAATTACAATTTACAATTCATATTATTACTATGGTTTACATATATATGCACACAGATGTGCCATTCATAACATACAATTAATATAAAAAAAAATGAATTGACATAAAATAAAAAAAATATTAAAATTTTACATATATGAGTGTGCGTCTATATATGCACACTGACTTTTATCTATTTCAACTTGTTACAATAATATTATATTTTTTATAATTAATTCAATATTGAAAGTATATAAATTTCACACATATACATGTGTATAAACAAAATCTATAATTTAAAATTTAATTTCAGTTTATAAGTACTTTTTTTTACCAAACTAAATAAAGTCAACTTTTGTTTGACAGATACTTGTTGATTAATTATCAATGTTTTTAAATTAAAATGTCTCTCTTTTTTTAATAAACGAAAAATAAAATCGTTTTATAGAATTAAGAAAATATAAATTTCAAAATGTCTTTCTGCTTGATTAGTTAATGCTGATAAAGTAGGCAAAGTGAGAGGAAAAGTGAATACATGAACTGCTGCTCTTCATGCCATGAGAAATAGATAGCCAAGCATGGACTAAGTACACAATGCCCCATGATGTCATGAAAAAATACCTCATTTTTAAGCACTGCCCCTTCTAAGTACCTAGACAGATCATTCCCAAGAAATAGTATCCAGAAAAAAATATCAGGCATTGAGCCAGCCCTGATCTTCTCTTGTGAGTCTTATGGGTTTTTAAATGAGGTCTATTCATGAGACCAAGGCCTATTCATGAGGCCTACATTTACACCACTGGACTATCCTGGGAGCTCAATATCTAGGTCTAGACAATGACAAGCATATACTTTGGAGTACCATGAACACACCGCATCCAGACAGCTCTGCTCAACTATACACCCACCATAAACATAAAAAGTTACAAATTCATGTATCATTTTTAAAATGTCATTTTACTAAAGAAATTATTTAAAATTTCATTATTATATATAACTCTACTCACCATAGCTGTATGTGTGTTTATCTGGGCTTCTCTGCCTTTAGATAGTCAGCGTATATATATATAATTATTTATTAGCAAGTTGGTTCTTTTGGTCCATTAGAAAAATATAATCCATTTTTGTTGTCATCATCAGGCAAAAGTATGCAATCCATGTAAAATCTTGATTTGTATTTGGTCTCTTTCTATCTAGGGTTATTCCAGGAAAGCAGCTGTCTTGGCTTGATAGACCCCAGACAAACAACTATCTTCCACATTTAAGGCTATGAATTTCAGCACAAAGAAGTGGGTCATATTTCTCCATGTAAATTCAAACTCCTGCCAGGAAAACAGTAGTGGTTCCTGAATTTACTGTTCTGCCTTCATCCATATTACTTCATAGTAACTATTTTGCCAACTCTCCAGTCAGCTAAAACCAACTGCTGCAAACTTCATCAAATTGCAACAAAATATTGCAACCATTTTCAGCTGACCTTCTTACAAAAAACTATTAACCAGACTGCTCTCTTCAAAAATCATTAACCAGACTTTGCAATGGGCTTAGTTGGCCACTGCTTAAAATACTATTACCAGACTCCTCTGGTAAACCCTTACAAAACTGCAAGCAAAAACTAACTGATATTTTTTTTATCAATCTTTTATAACCTTGGTTAGGTCATGTGACAAAAACACAGTGGCTGTTTTCAATTAACTTTAATCCATTTGAAAACAAGCTGGAAATTTCTATCAAAGTGTAATTTTCATGTTTTTACTTTAATCTTTGGAATTTGACCAAAGGTGTGATAATCCTTTAGAATTTTTAATCTGCAAAGATTTTTGACTACATAGTAGAAATGCAAACAAGCATTAATTAAAAAAGATATTTTATACAAGTATTAATTAAAAGATTTTAAAAAATAAATTATGCTTGCTTTTTTTTTGTTAATTTCAAAATCAGAATTACAAATATTATTTATCAGACGTTTTTAAAATATTTAATTTTACAATAAAATATTACTTTAAGCTCAGAGTTATTTAACTCTTTATTTATTTTTTTATTTCAATGAATGTAGAAAATATCTACTATAATTTTTATCAATGTTTATTTCTAGTTTTCCTTTCAATATACACACACACTATATTAGTGTGTTCTATGTAATCCAATTGATTATACTATATATATGTTTCAAAATATAGTATCCAATTATAATATATATATACTTTTTGTACATTCACAACATACTTTTTAAATTAATACATTAATTTTAACATATACCTATTCAAAATACCTTTTCATATTACATTTAAACCTTCAATGAATATCTTAGAAATAATTTAATTATTATATTATACATATATATGTATATTTACATATCCCCTATACATGCATATATTTGTAATAGTATTCAAGGCTAAATGGGTTTCTAAGGAATCATTAGAACCCAGTCAACACTTAGACATTTCAAATATAGATAATAATCAACAATCTCAAACTATTGTCAAGGCAACATCCTTTTAACAATAAAAGTTTATTGTTAATCCTTTATTGTAGTTAAAAGGAAATTACCTTAATAACAGTTTGAGATGGTTGATTATTATCTATATTGGGATTGTCTAAGTGTTGACTGGTTTCTAATGCATATATATATATATCCATTTTTGCTATTAAAAGGTGTGAAGGTTGCCTTGACAGCAGTTAGAAATATTGGTTGCTATATTTACTGTGAATGTTTAGGTGGTTACTGGTTGGAAACTAATTATATATATATATATATATATATCTGCACATACATTATCTATACCTTATGTAACTTCATATATATATATATATATATCTGCACATACATTATCTATACCTTATGTAACTTCATAATTCATTATATTTTTATTATATATTTTAATTATTTTTTATATGCAATGGAGCCTTGACATGCACCATATTTTGTTTCAATCTCCTTTCATGTACTTTATACATTACATATAAAAGCTTTCATTTTAATGACAGTGCTTGATTGCAATAAAATACATATTGTTAGTGAAGTGATATGTATATAAAGGTAATTTTTATATGTATAGTATGCATATTCAAATTATGATTATAGTATTTAAAGTTAAAATACTAATATAAAGAAGGGAATATACTTCTGGTCATGTGTTTTTCTCAAATTTAAGCACATTTATTGGTGAGCACTTCTTTAAAATGCAAAAATAGATCATTTATGCTTACCAGCTTATCATTATATAAACAAACCTTTGTTCAGAATGCTGAGGTCAGGGTTTAACCTATTGGGTATCTGTATTATAACTTGATAAATGTATTATACAAATGTATTCATTCTATATCAGGAGAGAGATAGAATCTCATATTTAACCACCTGCAATTCAGTTACCCACTAGGTTAAACCCCTGATCTCAGCACAGTGAGCAAAAGTTGGCTTATATAATAATAAGCTCTGAGCATAAGTGATTTATTTATGATGCTCATGGGTGTGGGTGCATACATTTGTGAAAAGTGCATGATCAGAAGTTTGTTCTTTCTTTATATTACATATAAGGTCAGCACCATATAAATAGACTATTAAAATAATAATAAAAATAATGATGATGATGATGATGATGTAACAATTAATGATGAATTGGGAGAATATATTTGAGGTTCATTCAGAAAAATAGAAATTATGAAAAAAAGACTTTAAATAAAATGAATAGCAAAATATCATTTTTTTTATAGCAATTAAACACATTCTGTATGGTATTGTTTTCATCAATAACTTTTTCTATAGAAAAATAATATCAGTTTTATTATCACCTATACCCTTTCTAGTTATTTTAATATTTTTAAGTTCATATTGACTTCAGAATCTATACATTAATTTCTAATTACATTACCTGTTTAGAATCTTTGCTAGGCACTTCAAACTTTAAGTTTCTGATGCAATATAAAATATTTTATAACTTTGATATTATTGCGTAAAAATTATTTGACTTTTTTTTAATTTTATAAAACTTTTAGCTTTATGCTTAGAAAAGATTTTATTATGTGAAAGACTGTACCACATCAAATTCAAAAATGATAATAAAGCAAAATATAAAAGTAAAATATAAAATGTATGTGCTTCAAGGGAAGTGGAAGAAGCATCACTAAAAAATGTAATCACATGTGCTACTCCAAGATGAACAAAATGGCTGATGTTATATATATCATAAAACATTTCTTTTTTAATTTTAATGTTATTTTAAACATGATTACATGCAGCGCCGCAAGATTAAAAAATGGCTTCTGCTACATTATAAACTTTTAAATTTATTAATTTTAATGGGTTTTTTTAATTTTTTGTTTACATTTTTTGTAGATAATATATAAATGAAGATAGAGTGCATATCACAAATTCATTATATACAGTATATTTCTTTAAAATATAATTTTTAAAGACTTTATTTTAATTGTTTATTATTTTATATTATTATAATTTGAATATTAAATCCTTATATTTTTATTTTAATATTTTATCATATAGTAGAATATGTTTAAACAATATATATTTAAAAGTACTTTTTTTTTTGTTTATGAGAAAGAGGTTACATTATGCATTTAATTATGTATCTAATAAATAACAGTTTTCTCTATTTTTTAATATACATATTATAAAGGCAGGTTTACATTAGTTAGTAATTAGAGAATAGACAAATAGTAGTACAATTGGTCCAAAAAAGATAGCATTGAAATAGAAGTATTAAACAGCATACTGTATTAAAACATATCCATATATAAACAATTATTTACATATCCTAATATATAACAACATTTTTTAATACTTGATCAACTTTTTTTTAAAATTCAAACACATTTGATTAGGTGCAAGGATTTAAAACTAATATTATTTGGTATAGTTAAAATTGAATAAAGTTAATTAAATATCCTGTAAATGAATATAGATTATATTTAAAATGTATTATGACATAAAGCAAAAAAGATAAGACCCATTGGATTCTTTAATCATATGCAGATTATAAATAAAAAAGTTTTATTATTTATAAAAGTCATACGTATTTCAAATACAATATACGTATTTCAAATACAATGGTATTCAATCAAATGTTATTCAAATTAATGTATAGATTCAAAATTGGGTAATATAACATGAATCTTTGAATGTTTTTAAAGTAAGCAATTAATTGCTGTATTTTTATATTGGACTATTTCCATCACGTAATATGTGCGTTGAATGTCATTAGAAAAGTTTAATTTTAGTTAAATATTCCAAATGCATTCAACTGTTAGTAATATCACAGCAAACAGGTTAGTATATGCACCAACTGTTAGTAATATCACAGCAAATGGGTTAGTATATGCACAGTGTTTTGACAGGTATTTTTCCCCTCTTCTTCAGGTGCCGCTGGCCTGACCAGATACAGTACTAGCATAATATTTGAACCTGGGTCCTTAGATTCTTGATTATTGATATTTAAGGTAATACTCTAACCAACTGAACCATCCTGCCAATTGCAACAGTATGTAGTAATTTCATATACTTATCTGTAAGGTTCCTCCTGATTTCTCTACTTTTTCCTTAAGAGTAAAGTTGATTTGTTTTCATACATTATGTATAGTCACACCTAGGTTGGCTTATGGGATTTTATGCCATTGTCATGTGAGGTTTCTTTAAATTTTCTTCCTTGTACCTTTTCTTCTATGTCCAATATTTTTGTATTCTCCCAGTTGAATGTATGTTCATTGGTAGATACATGGTATGCTACCTTAGACACATCTGTTTCTCTCTTCTAATCATCAGTTTATGTTTCTGCAAGCACTTTTCAATGGGACAGCTGGTCTCACCAATATATGTTCTTCCACATTCACATGGCATTTCATAGATGCAATTTTTTTCATTTCAGCATTTCAACTTTAGGCTTTGTAGATGTTAGAATTCCTCATAATGTGGTATCGCTCTGGAAAGCTGTTCTGATGTTATACTGAATGCATATTTTTCTTAATTTGTTCTATTTTTGGAATGTATGGGTACAAAGAAGAAAATTTAAAAAAACTACTCACATGACAATGGCAAAAAATCCCATAAGCCAACATAGTGTGCTTATACATAATGTATTGAAATCACTAATCAACTTTGCTCTTAGGAAAAAGTGGAGAAATCCGGAGAAACTTCATAGATAAGTATATGAAATTACTATATACTGTTGCCTTTGGCAGGTTGGCTCAGTTGGTTAGAACATTATTTTAAAATTTCAATAATCAAGATCTAAGGACCCAAGTTCAAATTCCATGCTAGTACACCTGGAGAAGAGTGGAGAAAAATAACCCTTAAAACATTGTACATATACTAACCCATTTGTTGTGTAATTACTAACAGTTGGTGCATATACTAACCTGTTTGCTGTGATATTACTAACAGTTGAATGTATTTGGAATATTTAAATAAAATTAAACTTTTTTAAAGACATTCAATGCACATATTAGATGATGGAAATAGTCCAATATAAAAATAGAGCTAAAACACCATCATCACAAAACTTCAGATAAGCAATTAATTGCTTTCTTTAATAATTAATTTATACATACAGAATTTTTAAATTTGGTTAAACTTCAGTTTATATAAATTAAAATGTTATGATTCATTAATTCAAAAATTGATTGGAAAAAAATTATATTATTCAGTAAGCAAGTCAAGTAGATTGTTTTAAGGACAGTAAATATAAAAAGTGATAAAAACAGCCTAGAGTGAATTTCACTCAAATAAATTACAGTTGTTAATGAATCAGTTTAAGATGAAATTCATTTGATGAAATAATTCTAAATCAGCATTAAAAAATATTATTTTTCAATTGCAGCTATGAAGGAATTATTCACATGATCAGTATTTTCTATGCATATACAAGCTGTTAAAACGGATGTAAAATTCTCCATAAAGTAGTGCTACCCTGTGAAAACCAGAAAAGCAATGACTGCAGAACGTTTGTGCATAAAATCCCTGTCTAGTTCCTACCCTAGTTCCTAATCAGCCAATATCCCCAGACTAGTTTCTAGTTTATGACTTTCGTCAGTGACAGCTTTGGATCTGAGAGCAATGCACCTTGATCTTAGGATCTAAATGCAACCCTCAAGCAGTCACTTTTTATCTATTTAGTTAACTTATGAATGAGCTTGGATTGAAACCATTATTGTGTTTTCATTTTGGACTTGTAACTTAATAGTTTAATAAATAGGTAAATGGTGGCTGTTGGAGGGTTGCATTAGATCCTAAGATCTAGATGCAGTGCTTTTAAATCCAAGGCTTCTCACTGATGAAATCCACAAACTAGAAACTAATCTGGTGACATTGATGAATAGTCATTAGATAGGTATTTTATGAACTAACCTTCTTGCATCCATTGGTTATCCTGGCTTGTACTGGGTGGCACTATTGTATGGAGAGTTTTGCTGATGCTTTAAGAAATTATTCACTATAAAATAAATTATAAAATGATTTGTTAATTTCCAACAGTAATTGAATGTTGTCCACTATCTGAAAAAATAATATCTGATGAAATAATGGATATGGAAATTGAAGAAGTCTTTTAACTTGTTTACTGTCTTTCTTCAAGATAAAATGAGTCCCTGAGTAAATAGCATGTCTACAAAATGTGAAGAAATTAAATTCAGAAATGATTTATAAAGATTACTCATTCTGAACATCTGAACATTTTTACACATTCAAGATTTATTAGTTGCAGAACAATATGATAAAATTTCATTCTACGTCACATAATGAAAATATCACAGGCAAAAAGCCTATGAAATGAATCATTTCACAGTGCATAAGCTTCAAAAAACAGCATACTCTCATATAAAATATAGCACTGATTTAAAAATTTGTATAATTTCCACTAGAACTTATCTTAATAAGTAGTCAGGAAAAGTTTATATTCAAAAATTTTAAAATGACAATCACTGTGCTAATAAGAATTCAATAGAAGGTTAATTTAATGCTGACTAATACTCATAAAAGTCTTCCCTAAAAGATGGCTTTAGACTCTTGTTCTCTAAATTCAAGACAATTTGGAAGATTACTTTGAGAAAACTTTTAGAATAGGGACAAAGTTGATCTTTTGTGTAATTTTTTTAAAGAGTTACATATTACAATATATTTACTTAATAATTGTATAAAAAGTATGAAAAAACAAAAATATACATTATTATAGTTCAATTTTTATATATTTTTAAAATAAAAATTATAATATAATGATAACAAAGAAAACCATAATTGGCAATCTGACTGTGTTTTGTGAAACTGATTTCTCATTCTTGCTGACACGTGATAGTAACTTTTGAGATTTTCTAAAACTTTATAAATAAAATTTTAAAGCATAATTTTATAGATTTATTAGAGCTTCCATTTATTTTTTCTGTTTTAAAAATAAATTTTCAATCACTGAAGATTTCATTAATTTCCTATAGTTGCTAATTTGGTTATGCTTCTCCACATCCAATAAAGAAAAAGACTAGTGCTCTCATAACGTTCTCTGCTTTTTATTATTTTCCCAATATTTGTAAAGTTTAATTATGATTTTTCAAGAGTTTTTTTAGTTTGTAAACTTATATTTTTAAGAAATGAAATTCAATTTATTGAATTTTAATATAGAATAACAATTAAACACTAAAATCAAATGTCTAATGGTTATAAAAGTTGCCACCAGGGAGAACAAGTAAAAAAAAGGTGGTGGTTATAGGTGTTATATCAAAAAATATTTAAATATTGTTAAATGTCAAGAACATTTGTGGTTTGAAATAAGGTTGAGTGAACAAGAATGGATGGTGTCTATAGTTTATATAGCCACTGGTGATAGTCAAATTATAATGGAGTGGAACAGTAACATATATAAATGCCTAGTTAAAGATATACAAAGTTTTAAAGAAAAGGGGAATAATGGTTACAGGGAATATGAATGGACATATTAAAGAAATTGATGATGTAGATAATAAAAAGGGACAGATTTTGAAGAAATTTTGTTAGAAAGTGAATTTGAGTATTGGAAATTTATTAAATATTTATGAGGGACAATACACATGATCTAGAAATAATATATTTCACACAATATATTATGTATTGGTAGAGAAAGAGGAAATGAATAAAATATGAAAAATTAAGGTGTTTGATAATGAAGAAAAAATATGTAATAGTGATCATAACTTCATTGTAATTGAAATGGTTAGTAATGTGATGGAGAATAGAAATAAAAGTAGAAATAATAGTGAAAGATGTGGATGGAGAGTGAATGATAAAAATAAGTTGGAAGAGTATAAAATACAAGTTGAAAAAATTGTGGAAGAGTTGGTTGGAGATGAGTATAAGGACTGGTGTAAAAAAGTAGCAGAAGTGGCGAATAGGGTTTTAGGTGAGAATATACAGAATAAAAGAAATAAAAAAATAAGAATTAGTAAAAGTGTAAAAGAGAAAAAAGAAGCATGCAGAGAATATAAGTGTGCTATTAAGAACAAGGAAAGTGAAAAGATATTAATGCTAAATGGGAAAAGTATTTAGAAATGAAGAAGTTGACTAAAATACATAATTATATATAGAGAGAAAGAAATTGAATAGTAAATTGTTGGAGGATATTAATAAAAGTGGAAGAGATGGGAGTAAGAAATTTTGGAATTACATTAAAAGGAGAAATACAGGGAAGAGAGAGATAGTATTATTAGATGATAAAGGAATAGAATGTAGCTCTAGAGAAGATTTAGAGAGAATCTTAAACAAATATGTAATGAATATAGAAAAGATGTTAGATGTGAAGCATTAGAGTGATTGAAAATATAAAAGTATACAGTAATGAAAATATTAGGTTTACAAAAAATGAACTGAATGAAGTAGAAAAGAAATTGAAAAGTGGAAAGGCGAGAGGTCTAGATGAATGGGCAGCAGAGATGGTAATGAATTTAGGATATAAGGCAAAAGTAAAGTTATTATTCTGTTTTAATAAGATGGCACCGAATAGAGATTTCCCAGTAGTTGGAGTAATACAAGAGTAAGATTATTATTTAAAGGAAAGGGTAACGATAATAGAAAGTTAAATAATTATAGACCGATAGCGGTAACTTCAGTTTTATAAAAGGTTTTCTCATATATGATGGCTAGAAGAGTTGTAAAATGGATGGAGGGAAATAATGTAGTGGGAAAAATGCAAGGAAGTTTTAGATTAGATAGGCATATAGGAGATAGTTTATTTGTAGATGCACAACTTAAGGATATGAGTAAAAATCCAGGTAAGCAGTTATATATGAGTTTTATAGATATAGAGAAGGCATATGATAGAGTAAATAGAAATAGATTATGGATAAATTTAGCAAATTTGGGAATGGGTGAAGCTTTAGCGGATATTATTAAGAAATTATATGAAAATAATTATTATATATATCAATTAGGGAATATTGAATCAGTTAAAGTTAAAAATGGGGTGGGACTAAGGCAAGGATGCCCTATGTCACCTATTTTGTTTGTGTTATATTTAAGTGAAATGGAAAGAGCAGTAGGAAGATTAGAAAAAGGGATAGAGATACCGTTAATAGGTGGTAAGGGAGTATATATTTTATCGAGTCTTTTTTGCGGATATTTTTTTGTGTGTAGAAAGAAGAGAGGATATGGAAGTTATGCTGATGATGTGCAATGGTGGGTAAACAGATGGAGATTAAATTTAGTGAAAAAAAATCAAATATAATGATAGTTAATACTGGAGAAAGAGAAGATGCAGAATTTTTATTGGGAGATATTAAGTTAAGTGTGGTGAATAGATATAGTTATTTAGGAATTATTTTAAGTAATCAGAAAAATTATTTGGATGAATGGGAGAAAAAATTGATAAATGAAGCAAAGAGAAGAAAGGGATTGATAAAGAAATTAACAGTGTTTTCATATAATAAATATGATGTAGCTAGAATTATATGGAAGGAAGTTGCAGTAGCAGGGTTAAGATATGTTAATGATGCATTATGTGTTAGTAAAGGGGTATTAGATTATTTAGAAAATGTTCAAAGGGAAGTAGAAAGACATGCATTGGATGCAGGTGTATGAACAGCAAGGGAGGCAATTCAAGGAGAAATGGAATGGTCAAGTATTCATATGAGAGATGCAAAAAGTAAAATGAAAATGTTTGGTAGATTGCAGTTTATGATAATAAAAGAATAGCCAAAATAGAATTTAATTGGGTTATGAGTAAAGGGCAGGGAACAAGATGGGTGAGAAAGGTAATGTGGTATGCAAAAGATTTGGATAAAGAATATATGTCAGCATATTTGTACAAAAGATGGGATGATTATATTAAGAGGATTGTTGAATATTATAGTAGTAAGGAATGAGATAAAAGAATAGCTTTATTAATAAAGAATAGGAAGTTAGAGAGATGGAGAAATAGTATGGAGAGTAAAAAGAGTTTAAATATATATAGAAATAAACAGAATATTAGGTGTGAGTTAATATATGATAATAGTAAGGAAAGTAGTTTATTGTTTAAGGCTCGAATGGGATCTTTAGCTACAAAAGAATATACATGTAAATGGAAAAATATGGGTGATTTATTTTGTAAATTATGTAAGGAAGGAATAGAAAATATTAGGCATTTGTTAATTGAATGTAAATTCTTGAAAACAGAAAGGGTACAAATAATGAAGTTATCGAAGAATAAATATGAAAAAAGTGATTATACAGAAAGTGAAACAATGGTTTTTGTGCTGGGTTTGGAAAAAGATAAGGGGCATTTAGATATAAAGACTATAGAGTTGACAAAGATTATGTTGTGGAAATGGGATGGAGCAGAATATGGGAAAATTTAGAGTGGGGAATGGAAAATAAAGTGGCTAACAGGTTTATCTGGGCATAATTGCTGAGATATTCTTGACTTCGTTTAAGGAGAAACCACAGTATATCACATCACAGCAAAAGGGTTATTTCTTTAATTGATGCTTATTATTCTCACTACTTTATCAAAAACATGGATTTTAAATATATATATATTGCTAGTTAAATAACTTCAATCTAATAATTTAAAATAATAATTTTTAATTAATTGCTGCTAATAATAAATTAAAATAATATTATATTGATAGTAATTATCTGAATGCATTAAAAATAAAACAATATTTAAATTTTAGAGACATAAATACGACCATTTCTATAGAATATACACGCACACATACGCATACAGTAAAAAAAAAAAAGCTTTATGTACAAATGCTAAATTAATCAGCAATTTGACTTTTTTAAAAGAAATCTTTCCATCATTGGTTGTATATACATATATTTAATATTAGGTTTTATATTTTGTATGTTATATTTTAAATTCCTCACACAAGATTTTTCTTGTATGGAATTTATTTTATTGGTGTTAGTTCTCTATCCCAGTGCTTAAGATTGGATTGGTTGTTGATAGTCATAAGCGCTTGAGAAGTTTGCACTCTCTCAGTTTAATTTAAACATATTAAATGATTTTACCATTATAATAAACTAAGCTCCTTCTTGGAAGAAGTCTTTAGAAATTTGATGTCATTAATTAATATTTAGAGGATGGTCATGCAATGGCAACAGAAAATTTTGTATCTAAGCGAAATCTTTAACAATATATGAGTTCCATAGGTATTATTAAGGGATGTGTAATACAATCTGCCAAAAATAATACTTATTATATAATTCTATAAAAGTGATCAAGAATACAAAAATAGAATGGTTCTTTAAGCTTTGATAAATAAGAAATAGAAATAGAAATTAAAGCCGATTGAGGTAAAAACTTAAATAAATGGGTAAACATATAATTTAGTTGACATAAACGACAACAAAGAAAGTCAAGCAGGATAATCTAGTACACTCAACTAGCGATAATTATTAAAAAATAAAATATTAGCACAAGTTATTATTGCAATATTATTATTACAAATAGAGATGTAAAGAGAATATTGTGCGAATATATAAGAAAAATGTTTTGCTTTTGTCTTACTTAGATCATCTGATAAACAGACCTAGATATGATGCTATATCCACAAAATGTGCTCATGTATACATTTTATAATATATAGAGATGTTTTAATTTTTACTTAAATCCACAAATAAATTATTTTAACAAATACAACATATATATTTAAAACAAAATTAAATTTCTATTCATTATTCAACATATACATTTCCCGAGACAGTACAATAAAATGGTATCTATATTTAATTATTTTTTTATAGAAAAACTTATGTAATAAAAATTTAAATTTCCTTATCTATTTTTTGTTCAAATTGTTATCTTTTTGTTCTCTTCCTAAAAATCTTGTTAAATAATTGGCTATCTGTAACTTACATAAACTTCTTTATCAGTTCAATGAATAATATTTCTATAATTGGCTGTCTATATATTCTGAACAAAGAGATAAGAGATTGTGATTTGGGACAACTGATGAGTGTTAGTTTATCATGAAATATGCATCATGGGATCATCATACATGTTTTTCACATGTCTTTGGTCATATGGTTATGATTTCATCCCTCCATGAGGTATCAAAAGTGGATAGAAAATAGTCCCTATAAACCAGTATCTACCTTAATAAGAGTACCAAACTCTTCATTTAGTAATCTCTCCAACTACAAGCTATTGTAATTAATGTATGTTTGCTCATAAAACTCCTCTATAGTGCCTACTCATCCAACATCACCAGACTAGTTTCTAGCTTGTAGTTTTGATCAGTGAGGAAACCTTAGTTTGAGAGGACTGCACCTAGATCTTAGAATCTAATGCAACCCTTCTGCAGCCACCTTTTACCTTTTTAGTTAACTATAAAGCTAGGAGCCTGAGATGAAAACATCATAATGCTTTCAGCCCAAGCTCATTCACTTGTATAGTCATATAGATCTGAACTCAATTCAGTAGCTATACATTTTAGTATTTGTTTTTTCAAAAACCACAGTTACAGTGTCACTACTATATGGTTCTCTTATTAACAGCATGTATAAGCATATGAAATGGTGATCATGTGCTGTTTTGTCAGCTTCTACCTTGTATGAGAAATATGTAGTGAAAATTACACTCAGAAATATTATTCATAAAATGGATAATTTTTAGTCTAATGCAGAAATCGGAAAATCTAGGGCAAGTATGCCAAACATGGCATACAGAACAATTATCAATGGCACTCTCACCGAATTGAAATAATAAAAAATTATATTTTAATTACAGTGCAACATGCACACATTTGTGCCATCCCCTTTATTTTGTATGTGCAACTCACATGTAAATGGAAACCATGATTTAGTTTAATTTATTATTAATTAATCTTTGATACTTTTGTATGCAACTGCATATTTAGAGTAAATTATATAAAAAGCTTGCAAATAAGTTCTTAACAAGTTTTACAGAATATCCCCAACCCCAGATGTATTTCTGCTTTTGGCTTCCTCAGTGAGGTGCTAAGATATTCAAGGATTAGATTAAAAATACCAGGCCAAACCAAGCACTTTATCTAAAGAATAACTAAATCTGAAATTTTCAGACATTCATATGTCTTTGAATCCAGCTATCTAACTTAAATAGCCATATGGGACTGAACTAAGTTCAGATACACAATATATTAATAGCTTTAGCAATATAAAATCACCAAAGCATTACTAGAAAAAAATAAAATTGCAAAAAAAAAATCAAATCAGATGTCACGTGACTTAATTTAAACAAGCTTGTATTATAAATGTTATATAAAAAGCTCACAAATAAGCTCTTAACGAGCTTTGCAGAATATTCCCTAGCCCAGACTGGTTTTTGCTTCTGGCTTCCTCAGTGAGGTGCTAGGATATTCAAGCATTAGATTAAAAATACCAGGACAACCCCAGCACATTATCTAATGGATAACTATTAAATAGAAAATGTGAAAATTTCAGACATCCACATGTCTTCCAATCCAGATATCTAACTTAAATAGTCATATAGGACTGAACTATGTTTAGATACAGCATATATTAATAGCTTTATCAATATAAAATCGCCAAGCCTTAATAAAAAAAACAAAATTACAAAAAAAAAAAATCAAGTCAGATTAAAGCTTTGGCAATTTTATATTGCTAAAGCTATTAATATGTAGATATCTGAACTTAGTTCAGTCCCATATGGCTATTTAAGTTAGATAGCTGGATTGGAAGACATATGAATATCTGAAAATATCAGATTTTCTATTTAATAGTTATCCATTGGATAACATGTTGGGATTGTACTGGTATTTTTAATCTAATGTTTGAATATCCTAGCACCTCACTGAGGAAGCCAGAAGCAGAAACCGATCTGGGGTTGTGGATATTCTGCAAAGCTTGTTAAGAGCTTATTTGTGAGCTATTTAACCTTGTTTAAATTAGGTCATGTGACAAATGACTTGATTTTTTATATAATTAGAGTAAATTAATATTCAGACAAAATACTATATCGATTAATTTATTTGAGAAACTTTTATTACGTTTGGTGGATTTACTTTAAAAAATATATATAGTGATAGCCGAGTTGATAGTCTTCAAATACATGAGACTTGATAATATTTTATCTGATCTCAAAGAATTTAAATATATATATATATTTTAAATTTCTATTATGTAATTGAAACAAATTTCTCATAAATAAAAAATGCTAATGTCCATAGTTTTAAAGAAAAGAATAATTGAAAAACTTTCAATTTCGAAGTGACTTTTTTACATTATAAAAATGAGTTTTTTAAAAAAAACATTTTTGATGAATGCTAAGAAAAATGCTTATTTTATTTTATTATTAATTCATTAATCATCTTTTTAAATTAAACCATTGAAAGTTAAAGGCTTTTTGCCTACTCTGAATTACTGTACGTTAGTCGGCAATTTTGTAACAATACACATTTTTTAACCTTTTAACTGTTTGACTCGTTCTTAATCGAGGCACTTTTTGATACATATTCGTAAATTCGTTTTTAATCGAGTAAATTTGACATCGCTGTAAATTGCTTAGTTTTTGGACTACGTTTACGTTTTAACGTCATTTTTTAGAACGCAAAAAGTTTTATAATATACTGCCATCTATTGAATTATTTTACAAGTAAAAAATCAATTAATTGATGATTTATGTCAAACAAAAACTAAGCACTGCCTTTTCACATCTTTTCTTGAATCTTATTGGCTGTTGAAATTTTGTAAACAAAAGAAAATGGAAAAGCTCCGCCTTCTCATCATCTTTTCTTGAATATTATTGGCTGTTAAAATTTTTATATGGCTGCCAAAAATTAAAAATTTCAACGCTTTGTTTTATTTTGAAAATGATAAACAATGTTTTAGAGATTTAAAAATATTTTTTGATGAAATACAAATAAAATACAAATTATTTTCATATAATATGTCAAAAATAAATATTATTTTAAAAAATAGTTACGATTTTAGCAAGAATTATTTATTTATTGAAAGTCGGGAAAAAAAATCATACGTGAAATTATGATTGCGTTCTTTTCATGTCAACCGTAACAAATATTTTTAAAATTAAAAATCAAAATTTATTTTGAACAAACTTCGTTTATTTTATAGTGTGAGAAATTACTAATATACTTTTTAAAACGAAACTAAAGTGAATATATTTAAAAAACGGTCAATAACTTTTGAAAAATTGATACATTATTTGTGCATCGTAATTAAAAGTTGAGGATACACAAGGAATGAAAATGGAAGAAAGGGTTAAACGACAACGGGATAAATTTTCTCTATGCTAAAGGAAATTTTAATTAACCATGCATTTTGAATGCAATATAATTTAACAAAACATACTTTTCTCAAGTAATCCTAAGCATTTTAAAATATTGAATGAGACCAATAATATAAGATCTGGTTATAATGGGCTTCAAAAGTATATAATATATAATTTTGAAGCCCTTTACATCTTGACCAATTTTGGTACTATGTATACTAAAATTGGTGGAATCAATAGCGCTGATTAATAACATAGGTTTTAGCATGACACCATTAAAAGGTTGCCGACCCCTGATCTAATGAATGACTAATAAAAGTTATTGATATATTTCCATCAAGTTATTTATGTCAAAGATGTGAGAACAATAAGTTTGATATTTATCAATTAATTATAGTAATTGCCTATTTATATATACTGAACAATGATAGAGATATGTGTAGGAGATTGTGATCTGGGACAATTGATGAGTGCTGGTTCAGCATGCAATATGCATCTTGAGGATCATATATCTTTTCTACATGTCTTTGAGTATGGCTTTATGGTTGCACCTCTCCATAAGGTCTTGAAAGCAAATAGAAACCAGTCCCTACCTTGTATGAAAGGGGTGTGGTGAAATTGCACTACATAAATATTATAATTAGGTGTATAATCTCTAGTCTAATGAATGACTACTAAAAATTATTAATATAATTTCATCAAGTGGTTTGTAATAAAGTTGTGAAGGTGCTAAGTTTGACACTTATCAATCAAATCATAGTAATTGACTATCTATATATACTGAACAATGATAGAAATATATATAACAGATTGTGATCTAGACCAACTAATGAGTGCTGTTTCAGCTTTAAGTGTGCATCATATTGGTCATATATCTTTTTCACATTTAAACCCCTTTTCAAAATTTTAAAAGTGGATAATAACTAGTCCCTATAAATCAATCTCTACTTTGTATGAGAGTGATGTAGTAAAATTTTTAATGAGTGAATAATCTCTAGTATATTACTATTCTTTCATCAAGTGGTTTTGTGTCAAAGTTGTGAGGGCAGTAAGTTTGACACGTATCAATTAAAGTGTAGTAATTGGGTTTTCTATATATAAACAAGGCAAAACTCTCCATACAGTAGTGCCATCCTGTGCTAACCAGAGAGTTTTGACTTGTTTATTAACAATTATGTGCTAGTATAAGAGATAATGATCATTATATACTGAAGAAATGATAGAGATACATGTGACAGATAGAGATCTGTTCCTCAGAAAAGTACTGGTTCATCACAAAATTTGCATCTTAGACATTATACATTATTTTCATATGATTTTGTCATAAGTATATGATTATACCTCTCCACAAGATCTTAAAAGTGGATAAAAACCAGAGTTTACCTTGCATGAGAATGGCATAGTGAAAATAATACCACAGAAGTATTATTCATTAAATGGATCTTCTCTAATTTAATGAATGACTAATAAAAAATATTAATATTTATTTATCAGTTTTTAAAGATAAATTTAAAAGTGTGAGTTAAATATTTTACTTTCTGTGCTACAAAAATGGATTTTTCTTTTTCATTTATTAGATTTAAATAATATTCATTATATATTTCTACATGTGTAATTATGGTTGAAATAACTTTCATTCCACTAAATTTTGAAACTTATTTTCTTCTATAATTTTTTTACCAGTTTATTAAGACATTATTAAATTTCTTTAATATCATTTGACAGAATTATAAACAGAATTCTAAATAATTAATATTCATTAATGGATTATTTTAAAATATTTTTATAATCCTTGTTTTCTACACAATCTTGTCTCTTGTAAATTTATTGTTAAATTGTTGCTTTATGGAATCAATATTATCATCTTTTTGAAACATGATCATTCCATTGAAAAATAAAAGTCACTCCACAATAAAGTTTAATTTCATTTATCCAATTCCCAGACTATTTTTTTGCTATCTCATTAACAAATTTACTCATTTTCTTCATCCATATCATATAAGCAGTGGTCTTCAATCTCTTTATACCTGCAGACTGGCAAAAATAAGGATAAGATTCCGCAGAAGAAGTTCACAGATAAATTTTCTTAAAGATGTAACCTGCTTAGCCTTAGCACACTATTATTGTGTATTGTAATGGTGTTGCTTACCTTCACATGCTGAACACTCTTTCTTGAGTTGCACAGTCATACTGTTACAGAAAACAGTACAATAACAATCGATCTCATTAATGTGCTTGCATTTCTATGTTTATTATTTCATTGTTAAAACATGCAAGAATAAAATGTTATTCACTTGAATGTTGAAAAAGTTGAAAGTTTCGATTTTATTTTAATTTGTTTTTTTTTTTTTTTTTGGGGGGGGGGGGGGTTGAGAAATACTTTGTCATCACTGAGACAAAAGATGAAGACCAAAGTTATTTTTTGTTTTTATTTTTTAAAAAAAGGTAACAGAAATTGGTTTTAAAAATATAAGTTTTGATATTTTAGCAGTATAAAAATAAAGGCAAAAAAGATATCTATCACCTTATAGGCTAAAAAAAAAATGGCCGTATTTTTAAATAAAAAAAACAACTGAAACTTGAAAAAGTCAAAAGTTTTGATCTTACTTTATTTTCAGGAGGTGGGGTGTATTGAGAAATATTTTGTAAAAGTTAGAGACAGAACTTATTTTTTGGTTTTTATTTTAAAAAAAGATAATTAAAATTGATTTCAAAATGAAAGTTAAAGCCAAAAAAAAATCACCGTTTAGACCCCCCCAAAAAAAACACTAAAAATAAAATATTAAAAGAGAAAGTAGAAAAAATTTAAGAGATTAAAAAAAAAGTCACTTACATTTTATTGTTTTAACAATGCTGACAAGCAGCTGTGATTGGCTATCAGAAGACAACCAGAGTTTGTATAATAAAAGACTTTTTTCTATCCCCCCCCCATAAACATCTGTGATAAATAGAAAAACAAATTAATTTATGTATGATTGATTAGATTTTGTTTTTTTTTTTTTTTTGGTTTTTTTTTTAATCGGGTAAAAAGGCGATGACAAAAATAAATAAAAATTGTTTATATTAATTAAAAGTTTAAAATCTTATTATTTTGTTATTACAAACTTTCTTGTCAGTCTAGCTTGACCTGCAAAAAACTTCTGTGGCCCAGTGCTGGTCTGCGGACCGGTGGTTGAAGACCACTGATATACAGTATATTTCTAATTTTTTTAAAATTTAACTAAAGAGCTGGCAGAATTGAGAAGAAAGCAGTTAATAGCATTCCCAAAATAAAATTCTGATAGCATAGAAAATAGATATGAAGTGAAAACTGTTAAGAAGTTCTATTGTCTATTTTGATTAATTAAGATGTTTATATAAGACAGACTATATGTAACTAAGATGTGCATCTCATAATTGTTAGAAAAATTCACAATATTTATTTTAATCTTACATCAATCATGACGTATCCACTGTGTGCATTATTATATAAAAAAATTCAATCATTCATTTTATATTTCTAATATATATGCGATTAAATGGTAGACATGTACATAATGCATGGTCAAGCACTTACTTATACTTATATACAAATAAAATATATTTCAATCAATTAACAAAAAAAGGAAAACTACTTTTAATTATATATAAGAAAGTATTTAAAAATAATTAAATTATTTTATAATATATATCTATAAATTAGAAAACAAAAATTAAATAATAGTCATTAAAAATATAATAAAAAATAAAGATAGAATTAAATTTATATGCAAGTCCTTCCATATATGTAAGTATTGAATGTTTACTCAAATTTAAACTATTTCCCAGCAATATGTGTGTGTGTGTGTGTGTACTATTTAGACATTTTTTAAAGTTAAAAGTTATTTTCTAAATTACCACTTTTTAAGTTAAGTAAAAAAAAGTATTTTATTAGAAAAAAGAGTGTGATGAATTAAGTAATAGGAGTGTAATGTATTTCATACAATGGGAGATAAGCCAGGTAATGAAAACATGCCATTACTAAAATATGTAAGCATCTTATTTCCTAATCTAGTGAGACAAACAGAGTTACAATCTAACACCTTTTAAGGTCTACACATATTTTAAGATGTAAACTACAGAGTTGAAACAAAGTTCAGGAAATCCATGTGGCTGCATGAAGCTTGAAAAAGCAAAATTCGGATGGAACATCAAACAGAGTCAAATTCATCAAGAAACACATGAGGTATGCCCCCAGGCAGAGAATAATAATATATAATATGAGAATGGGCATTGTTATTATTGGCAGTTTATATTTTTGAAAAGTTTATTGAGGCGTATTTTGAAGAATTTATTAGTGAAAACTATTGAAGATTATTAGAATTTTGTTTACTGAAAGAATACTTACAAGATGAACTCTGTTTAATTATTTATAAAATGCTTATAGTACCTGAAACCATGTGTGAGTCATCAGCCATCTGCTTCTCTGCAGTTATTGGGCAAAGTGGGCATCCAAGAAGTTCCATTGTGTAGCAATATCTAGCCACCTCTTACCATCACCATGCAAGTCCCAAAAGCAAAGAACCACTTCAGTACTCTGTGAGAAAGGAATTCAGAAAACATCCATCTAGCTGATACTATATTTTAACTCACCCTTAAAACAATGTAACTGTAACTCAATTATTAATAAACTTTTATTTTTACATAGCCTTAACTTATAAAACTTTTATATAATATTTTTTACTTTATAATTCCATTGGTTTTAAATACTTAAAATTAATATTGATTTCTTTAGTATTTCTATTATTATTCAAGTTAACTTGAATGATGGAGGGTTCAATTTAAATTAAAGTTGTTTACACTTCCCTGCTCTCAACATTCCCCTGGGACAGCATGAGTTTGGGAAGATTCCCCCCATCATGTCAAGTAAAATTTATCATTAAACTTCTGATAATTATTTTAACTTAATGAAGAATAGTGATGCTTTTAGAAATCTATTATATATATATAAATTTTATGAATTGTGTTTGCCTATTAAGATTTAACCTAAAGATCATTTTATATCTAAAATTATATGTTTAAATATATATATAACGTATTAGATCCAATGTCTTACTTCACGTGATAGAATAATGATGATCTTATTTACAGTTTAAATTTTATATTTATGAGAGGAAAATTAAAATTGATAATTCCTCATGTAAAGGTAACATTTATAATTTTATATAAATGTCGATACCACATTACCTATATACATTACATAATATGTCTGTAAAATAAAACATAATCTGTATACAGGTAATGTAATAAAGAGACACACACTATCAACTATATTATGTGTGATTAACCTCCCCCCATATATTAAATAGTGTAATATTAAAATTCTAAGTTACAATTTATTAAGAAATATTGTGTTGTGAGTGGATCTTGAATTGTATGTAAACTCTTTATAATTATCCAGGGATACTTCTTATTTCATAAAATGACTTTTATAATATTTAGTAGTGTGACTGAAAATTTTATATAATTATTACTGATTATTCTTATAATTTGTGTTCTTGCTCTCCATATTTGTTGGCATGGTTTATTATTAGTATTAGAAACTTTATTACCTCCACTTCTTTGGCATGGTTTACTCATCATATGGTCAAACTACATAATGGCAGACTAGATGTCTTGCTTGCCTAAATTCCTAATCTAAGCATTAGTGCCAGTTTAGATTCTGCATGGAGCCAGAGACTTCTTGCAACCCCAAATCTTAGATTTAGCACATATTCTTTATACAACCTTGGTTAGAAGCAAATGCACCGCTGCAGCCAGGGACATCCATTCTTCATTTGTGAACGATGCCAACAGAATACTTAGCTGATCGTATTATGATTATTCATTCTTACCATGGACAACATTTTGACAAGGACAGTACCACAATGTTCTTAAATGATTTATTTGTTTTAACATTCACCTAAGCCTGAGTGACCCTGGATAACCATAGAATCAAAGCCATTCACAATTGTCCTTTTTATATGACATAGCCATTTATAAATATTAATTATGAATTAATCAAGGCACCCATTGTCATTTGTAAGTTGCCATTATCTTCACTCATAATGATGTAAATTCAAGTAAAATCTCTTATTTAAGTACCTATAAGCTACCTATTCACTATATCCATTCTTACAATAAACTTTTATTATAATTATTAATTTACAAATCTGTTATTTGTGAATTGGAAGCATAACATGATTATGTAGAATTAAGTATATTGTTAAGTATTACACTATTGTATCTCTGGCTTTGCATCTGATAAATAAACCTGGTGTGTGTAACATTATGTTTTAGAGAAATTAATAAAAGTCTAGATTAATAGTGTGCCTAAATAGATCTATAAGTAAGAAAGTAACCCAAAGTGTATATATCTGAGTACTAGGGCAGATATACCCTGAGGAAGAAAGTCTCTGTTTGAACCCTGAGCTATGTAAAGCGGTATGAAGAAGAGAACCTGTGTGAGATCAAGAATGTTAATTTATATGGTTGAGACAAGAAAGATTAGGTAGGGGTTTAACTCGAAGCATGGGGTAACCCTATGGCTGCTGGTTGAGAGTTTCTGCTTGGTTTTTCGGTTTGACTGATTACACAATCTTGACCATTAGAGGGTTTTTTTATACAACATGGCACAAACAACATGAGGCTTTGAAGCTGCTTTCATAGGACTCATGAACACTTGGAGGCCAGTCAAAGGAGGGGTTTGAAAAAAGAGTTTTTTGGCTGTGGTTATATATATTATAAGTTTAGAGAATTTCCTAAGTATAATTTCCTTCGTGCGACTGCGTTGTAAGCCAATTCTAACAAATTAAAATTATGGAGCTTCCACGTAGTGGCTTAAATCTAACTAAATGAAAATGATTCTTTACTTAATTACTAAATGAAAAGATTCTTTACTTGGTTAATTTGTATAAAACTTATCAAATTGATATAAAACATATTTTGTAATCTTTCGATCGGTCATCCACATTGTATTTCAAATAGAACTAAAACGATTGGGAGAGTTTACAAATATAACATATATTATCGAACAGATTAAGTTAAGCTAATTATAACTTTATTCAAATGGTCACACATCCTCAATATTTATTTCAACTTGGTCAACCACACTATACATTAATTATAACCTATATTTAAATCTATATGGCATTTAAACACTTGCAGCTAAGTTGCATGCCAATTGTAACATTTTACAGATGGATTGATGGATACTTCATCATTCCCAGATGACAATATTTCTGAAGCCTACTGGGATGATGATGATGGTACAGAACATCTATAATCTTAATTGCCAGGGCACCAAATTGCAACTTTAATAAAATATAAAGGTTAAATCTTACTTCAATAACTTTCAGTAATAATGTTTAATGAATGGTTTACTAAATAATCAATCGATTAAGAGAACACTGAGAATGCATTAAAATCGATAATATTAATATCTTTGGAAATTCTTGGTTATTCTCAGCACCCTCCATTCTCCATCATTAAAGCTACAATTAAAATTTTGTTCCAATTACAAAGTTCTATATCCATCTCCATCTTCCTGATCCACCCCTCCATCAACTTCACATCCATAGTTCTATTACACTATTATCTATTTTACTATTAAATGTTACATTCTGCTAGCTCATTTCTCCCCTTACAATCTCTTCTCATGGGTTTTAGAACAATTAGGTGTGGAAATCAAATAAATTGTGACAGATTTTTGGTGATTAAACCCTCCTCTCATGATCACCTCCAAGGTGATCTTGGGTTGTCTTCAATACAGTTTAATATCTATTTACATTAAAACTCAGAATAATTTAAGCTTATTAAATCTTTTATAAATACATTATGAACATATTCACAATTATAACCAAATTATAAAGAAGTTCATCTAGAAAGGTGTTTGAATACAACAGGTGGGGAAAAGATTTTATGCCCACCCCCTGCATCCACTGTCACTCAATAACTATCCCTATTTACAATTTATACTTCAACTATCTTAAATTATTTGGTAATCTTGGGCATTTCCGTGCCATATTAGCTTGAAAAATTAACCATTTTAAATAAATTTTTACCGCATATTTACGAAAATGATGATTCAAATATTAATAATAATATATTGATGTATGATTGGATTTGAGATGTCTAGATAATAATAACCCACAAAAACATTGAGACATACGCAAATTTTATTTAAAACAAATAACAAATTTTATTGACAGACTACAATTCAATACAGAATATACACATTCCCTTGATGACTCACATGGCTTTCCCCTGTTTTACAACAGTATTATGATATATATATATATTGTACCGGTCAAAACAG
>JAQFVV010012958.1:108207-269301 GCA_028023455.1 Epiperipatus broadwayi | reverse complement strand
ATTTACTATTAGGATCCGAGATTATTATTATTACGGATCACAAGAGTCTAGAGTTTATAAATAAATGCTACTTAACAAACGATAGACTTATAAAGTGGGCGTTATATTTACAAAGATTTAACTACCGAGTGGTTCATTGCTCAGGGAAGGAAAATATCGTGCTGGACATATTGAGCCGAAATCCGGTACCGGATACAGGCCAAAATTTAACATTAGAGGGAGCACGGTTAACTCCACTTATAATAGATCCGGATATGTCGATGGAAAGGGACATGAAGAGGATAAAAATTTTTCAGTCATCCGATCCCACATGCAAAAAGATAATACAACGTTACAATGATACCGACCTACGCAAGCAAACTGACGCAAAAAAAAATAATAATAGAATAAATCGGTATAAAATGATAAACGGAACATTGATGTTTCAGGTCAAAGAAGGAACCGATTACTGGAGAATAGTCATACCCAAAAGCTTAAGAATGCGCTTAATAAATTATGTACATAGGACATATGGCGCACTTAAAGTGAATAAAATTTTACAGAGGTGGTATTATTGGCCAAATATGTATAGGTCGATTATTATTACACTTCAGATGTGCCATGGATGCAGACAAAATAAACCGGTGAATAAAAATTATGTGGGAATATTGACTCCTATTATAGCCCAAAACCCAAATGAATTGTTGGCCATCGATTTTTATGGCCCATTACCTTCGTTTCATCGATATAAATATATCTTGGTGACGTTCGATGTGTTTTCGAAGCTGGTACGGACTTATCCATTGCACAAAGCCGATACAAAAAATTCTATTGCTGTGTTAAAGAAGAAACAATTCGTTCAGGTGGGAAGACCATGTGCAATTTTGAGTGACCATGGGACGCCATTTATATCCAGGGAATGGAAAAGTTGGATAAAACAGGAAAACATACACCATATCTTAACCTCTATAAGAAATCCCCAATCTAACCCGTGTGAAAGGGTTATGAAGGAATTGGGAAACTTATTTCGGGCACATTTGAAGAAAAATCATAAACATTGGGTGAAAGTACTTCCTCAAATAGTGAAAATTATTAATTGCACGTACCACGAGTCTACGGGGTTTGCCCCTGAACGATTACATTATGGCCATCTGGAACCTTCTCTTCTCAAGTGTCATTTGCCCCCCGAGAATGAAACAGTAGACATAGTGAAGGATCGAAGTTGTGCCAGAGAGAGATTAAAAAAAAAAGCTGAACAGCGAAAGAAAAGAGGGAATAATAGTCCAGTACATTTTAAGATAGGAGATTGGGTTTATGTCAAAACTCAGCCTGTGAGTAAAATGAGCGAGAAGCAATATAAGAAATTTTTCCCTTTATTTGAAGGTCCGTACAAAATCATTCAAAAATGCGGTCCCAATGCATTCATGATTCTAGGAAAGAAAGGTAAGAAGGGAGCGTATAACGCAAGATCTTTAAAACCTTGTAAGGGGGAAGGGGACAAGTCACCGCGGGGCAATTAAAGTTTTTTTTTATTGTTTTTTTATGACAAATGGAGCAATGAGCTGATATTTTAAGTCAGCTTATATATATATAAGCTCACCTATTTATAATTTGTCATAAATATTTTGAAGTTAAATAGTTTGTAAAATGAAAAAAAGAATTAATTAACAAATGGTTTTGATTTAATGGAAAGGGTAAAAATTTTGAACTTTTATTTTGAAATAAACAAATAAAATTGAATATAATTTATTAAAAAAAAAAAAAAATGTTAAAAGTGTAATTAAAAGGGAGAAAAATTCGAGAGATAAAAGGGTGGGGAAAAGAAAACAAAATTAGATTCTTGGTAGTAATTATACTCTATTGTTGAAACTTTCACAAAGTAAAAATATTTGGTTAGTAATTGCTATTACGCTAATTAAAAAAAAAGATAAGAAAGAGTTGGGGATAAGATCGCTTTTAAGAGTTAGATCAGTTGACTTGACTTTAGAGACCAGCAAGGACAATAAAGAAAGCAGCTGTGTTTCGAACAATAAAAATTATTATTATTGAAATTTAATTTTGCGGACTCTTTTCAAATCTATAGCGGCTAAAGTTATCACAACCTTCCCCTTTGGGGAATTGACCGCCACTCCATCTGAATGAAGCTATCGAGAGTTATGGAATGGAAGAAACGGATATTGCTAGCCGGACAACCAAAGGAACACTCATGGAATTCGCATGTACAAGGACAAAGGCATGACCAATGGAATGTAAAACCTATGAAAATCAGGCCACTCCGCTCTGATCGATCAGGGTAATTATAAACTTTTAATTAATGAGAACTCTAAGTAAAGCGTAATAGAACTTTATCTTTAATTTAATTTTCATTTATTATGTTTATTACGAATGTTTCAACAATAGAGGGGGGAAATAAATTTGTTTAATATTGTAATCTATTAATGTTAATTTGCGTTCAATATTTTTTATGAAATATTGGAATAACTGTATTTTAAATTATTTAATATCTATTCGATCTAGAGAGTAACAACAGGGTGGGGGTATAAAAGTGCATCGCCAAGTAACAGAGAACCTTGGGGCGTTACTCGTTTGTTAGTAGAAAATAAGGAAAGAATTGAAAGTATAAGAAAACGAAAGACACTTATACGTTCATTGTAAGATTTTTGCAATTTATTTATTTACCAAAGAAAGTGGAGTTTAAAAATAAACTTCAGGACAGATTAAAAATACTATAAGTCGTCTTATATACATGTCTGCTAGAATTCGCAGTATTAGTGTAGGCGCGAGTAAATCTATGGTAAATATTTGGGAAGCATAATTAGAAAGTAAACAGAGGGAAAATCAGAAATTGTAAGTCAGTTCTTTCTGGATCGGATAGAATTATAAGGTTATTAATAATAAATAGTAGTAAAAGAAATTAAAAGTTTTTTTTGTCCAACGTATTCTTGAATTATTTATAATAATTAGTTAGTGTTCTTAAAGGAAAACCCCTGTGAGATTATAATCAAAGTTTATAATCAGTGAATCGTCATTTGAAAATAAATAAAGACCAGGTTTATGTAAAGTTACGTGACCAGGTTCCAAGAGAGAAATCCTTGGTGGCGCCCTCGACACCGATTCTAATAACTAAAATTCAGCTAGTAGGGGAAGAAAGAAAGTTGTCGTGTCACAACTTCTTATTCCATAAAATGACTTTTATAATATTTAGCAGTGTGGGTATGTTTATATAACTATTACTGATTATTCTTATAATTTGGTTCCTGCTCTCCATATTTATTGTCATAGTTTATTGTTAATATTAGAAACTTCATTACCTTCAATTCTTCTGCATGTTTTACTCATCATATGGTCAAACTGCATAATGGCTAACCAAATGTCTTGCTTGCCCAGGTTTCTAATTGAAGAATTAGGACCAATCTAGATTCTGCATAGATCTGGAGACTCCTTGCAACCCCAAATCCTAGAATTAAAACATCTTTATCTTCATTGGTATTCACCTTTGGTTAGAAGCAGATGCACCTCTGCAGCCAGGGACATCCATCCTTCATTTGTGAACCATGCTACCAGATCATTTAGCTGATCTTTATTATGATTTATTTATTCAATCTTACCATGGAAAACATTTTGATAGGGGTAGTACCACAAGGTTCTTAAATGATTTATTTGTTTTAATCTTCACCTACCTGTAAGCCACCTATTTACTATATCCATTCCTACAATAAACTTTATTATAATTATTAATTTATGAATTGGAACATAACATTATATAAAATTAAGTATATTGTTAAGTATTAAACTATTGTAGCCCTGGCTTTGAACCTGATCAATAAAGTGACATGCAAGATGTTTTAGGGAAGTGTTATCATAGCAGACTATAGTATAAAACATTAAATATTCATGTCATATGCTTGCAAATTTACTACAGGCTGTAAGATCATGATTAAAAAGTGGCATCCTTATTGTTGTAAACAAAATATCTAGATTGCATAGTGCTCATTATTAGTAACATGCAATTTTTTTCAGGTTAAAACTTTTGATGCCACTTTAAATGCAGTTTATGTATACCATTACAATATATATATATATATATATATATATATATATATATATATATATAATTATCACATTCAATGCTTAAGGTAAACCAATAGGATATCAGAAATATGTTGTTGAATGATTTCAGGTTATTGCTAATATTCTATTAATTTAGTTTAAGCTTTGGTTGTGATAATGAGATTAACATGTTTTAATAAATTAGCTATGTGCTTTTGATAGAAACACTATTCCTGGAGTAGTATATATTATCCCTTGTTTTTCTAATATTATGTAAATCAGAGTAGTTTAAACTTAACTGAAAGAATAAAGGTACATTAAAGTAGTGTTGGAAATAAATATGATGCTTTTCTCACGTACTGGATGAGCCACCAGGTGATGCTGCAAAACCACCAAAAAGCCTGTAAGTGATAAATTTAAAAAAACAAAAATGGCTCAAAATCGCTCAAATTGAACCCCCCCCCCCCCAGCATGAAAACAAAAATGGCTAAAATTGCTGAAATAGAAATTTAAAACAAAAATTGACTGACTAGAACGTCCGAGGTAAAAAATGGTTAGCCCCCCCCCCTTCGTGTACGAAGATTTCAATGAAAAACAAGTAAAATGCAAATTATGAATGCTATTTTCAAATAAATGAAAAAATAACTATAATAAAAGCCTAAGAAATTGAACAAAAATATACTAAATATCAAGTGGTAATACAGTACATTTGAAAAAAATTCAGTGATGGGGAGTGTAATAACTCACATTAAATGTAGATAACGAGCTCATAGCGATTTAAAAAATTAAAGTAGCTATAAATAAAAAACTTAATAACAGACTAATACACATTAAGTAATCAATGTTCGTATTAACCTATAATTACTACAGCCTTGCTCTGAATTTTATTACAGAATATAATCAATAGCGTCATTCGAGTTTAAATTCAGTTAATATGTTACTCTATTACATCGCACATATATAAAATCAACAAAATAGAAATAAAATAATTAGAATAGAAAATAGAATTTCAAAATAATTAAAATAGATTACCAGTTTCCCTTGAGAGTGAGTTGATCTGTCCTTGAATTTTTTCATCCTTGCAAAATGAAACTTGGGCATTCTAGATCTCTTCATTTGCGACAAAATCTGGGATTTATGTATTACGTTTTTCCCATCTATTGATCGCGTTATCTTTCAGTTAAAGTTTGTTATTTTTAAAATAACTTACGAACAATTTTGAAATGTAAATAGAAACTGAAAAAATAGCATAAGCATTTTGGTACTACTTCTACTATAAAGAAATTGCCAGAACTCGGGTCATGTAACAGATTGTGGTTTTAAAATCAACAAGTGCATTTTTTTAGAAAGTGAAAGTATTTTTTTAAAAAAGGAAAATAATACATTTTCAATTTAAATTATAAATCAATAATATTAACTAATTAAACAACCTTCTCCTTTTCAAAAACTTTATTTTCTTATATATTAATCCATTAAGCTTACTTGGTGTTTTTGGGAGAAGCTTCATCCGTTATTACTTTTTATTTGGCTTTGGGATGAAAGGAAGTAAAACAAAAACATTACTCTTATATTTAGTTTGTGCTTTAACCCTTTTCCTGCTTCTTACGAAGCTTTTCATCGACATCTGACGTCACTCTAACTCTGCCAGTTCTTATGCTAAAATATTCGTTTGAGAGGTATTGAATAGGTTTTTAAAAGTTCTGTAAGATGGTGCCCTCTTCCGAATTATTTTACAAGTAAAAAATTAAAAAAATGCATTTAAACCTAAACAAAGAAAGAACATGAGTTGTGATTGGTTCTTAGCATGCTCTCAGCCGAAAAAGACATTCTGATTGGCTGGAAAGAACAAAGAAACTGCCTGATCAAAGAAAATAAAGAAAAATGCTGAGATTTTCATTTCGAATATGATTTAAAGTATTATAAAATTATATTTATGGAAATTACAAATTATTTTCAGAGAGAATAATAAAAAAACAATTATTTTCGAAAAATATTGAAGATTTTAGTAAAAATATTGAAGATTTAGTAAAAAGAAATATTTACTTTTCTATAACATAAAAGTCGACCTTTTTGTTTATATTATAGCTTTTATGTTGCCGAAATTGAATATTTTAGAATAAATAAATAGCAATTTATTTTTGAAAGAACTTTCGTTCTCTTCATAACCTGAAAAATTAGTAATAGACTTTTTATAAATGTATCTGAGTTGAATTTAATATTATAGGCGAATATGTTTTAACAATAGGATTTGTCTTCAGTTTGTGAGTTGGCCAATTAAAAGATTTGATTTTTACCTCATACAACCAATAATATAATTAGCGGTTAAAAGGTTAATGAAGACAAAACTTAACCCCAAGATGTAATACTTTTTATTTGTTTGAAATGCGGCATTTCAAATAGTTCGAATAAAAACTGCTGTACATATTACATTCCATAAGTTTTAAAGTTTTTACAGCTTTTTATAGACATACGCGCGCACAACAAATAAGAATTAAAACAAAACAACTGATAAACAGATATTTAATCAAAAATTGAAACGCAAACAAATGAAGGCAAAACACTAGTGATTTTTTTAGGTTATGTGTTTATTTATAATCAACAAGGTCTTCTATAGTTTAACTTGAATTTATAAAAACATTTTTTATTTCACCTTCACTTGCGGTGAAACTTTTATATATAATAATTTGTAGGCTGTTTTTTTTATTTAATATTGATGCCCAAGTTTCATTTTGCAAGGATGAAAAAATTCAAGGACAGATCAACTCACTGTCGAGGGAAACTGGTAATCTATTTTAATTATTTTGAAATTCTATTTTCTATTCTAATTATTTTATTTCTATTTTGTTGATTTTATATATGTGCGATATAATAGAGTAACATATTAACTGAATTTAAACTCTAATGATGCTATTGATTATATTCTGTAATAAAATTCAGAGCGAAGGCTGAACATTGATTACTTAATTTAATATGTATTAGTCTGTTATTAAGGTCATTATTATATCCGTTAGTTATATAACTGAGAGTGATTCTTTTTTAACAAATTTCCCATGCTGTTACCACCATTAATTTGTCATTGGTAATTTTTTTTTGAGATTTAGTATATGTTTGTTCAATTTCGTAGGCTTTTATTATAGTTTTTTTTCATTTATTTCATATGATTTTGAAAATAGCATTCATAATTTGCACTTTACTTACTTTTCATTTATATCTTCGTGCGGGCGAGGGGGATTATAGGTTAATATGAACATTGATTACTTAATATGTATGTCTGTTATTAAATTTATTATTTATAACTACTTTAATTTTTTAAATCGCTATGATCTCGTTATATCTACATTAAATGTGAATTATTACACATCCCATCGTTGAATTTTTTTTCAAATGTACTGTATTACTGCTTGATATTTAGTATATTTTTGTTCAATTTCTTAGGCTTTTATTATAGTTTTTTTTCCATTTATTTGAAAATAGCATTCATAATTTGCACTTTACTTATTTTTCATTGAAATCTTTGTGCGGGCGGCGGGGAGGGGGGGTCCTAACCATTTTCCACCTCAGAGGTTGTAGTCAATTTTTGTTTTAAATTTCTATTTCAGCGATTTTAGCCATTTTTGTTTTCGTGCCGGGGGGGGGGGGTCCAATTTTCAATTTCAGCAATTTTGTTTTTTTAATTTATCACTTACAGGCTTTTTGGTGGTTCTGTAGCGTCACGTGATGGCTCATCCAGTAGGTGAGAAAAGCACCAAATATTATTTTTATCATTATTTTTCACTATTTCAAACCCGATCATTTATACAACAATATTGACCTCATATCAATTTTAATCTTTTATTTGTCTTATAAGTCAGTCAATTAATATTTTTAATTAATATTAATCAATAAAAAAAAATAGAAAAACAATTAATTTCTACCAATAGACGGACATATTCATTTATATGCATATATACATCATGTATATAAGCAACTTTGTTTTCTTTCTCACAATAATTAAAAAAAAAGAGAATTAATTTCCCAAACATATTAATTTACCTGTATGTTTATACATAGATATATATCATGTAGAAAACAAATTTATTTGCTTTCTCACAATAGATAAAAAAATTAATTAACTTATCAAACATATCAGTCTACATGTAGGCCTATAAATGTATATACTACATTTGTCTAAGCAATTATATAAGATATTTTATTTTAAACACATTAATTTATCTATATGTTTATATATGGATATACTACATTTATATAAGCAAGTAGATAAGATATTTAATTTCCTACCTCTTGATCTGAATTCAAATATTGAACAAGAAAGTTGGACAGGTGTGTAGGCCATTTGTAAGCCATCTCTTACAATATATATATATATCCAATTGCTATAATCTAAACACTGTTGAATGTTGAAATTTACATAGTTGATTGGAATTAAATAGAATACATACTGGAATGAAGAATATAAATCAATATAGTTATAGATTAGCAGTTGGCATAATTTATTGGCTAACAATTGCAATTTTGAAAAATAGAGTAAATAATAATATAAATATTTACCGTGCTGCCAGCATGAAACTTTTTACTTAAAAATAGTTTGAAACCCTTGGTTTAATGACTCACTCACATTTTACTAATTTAATATGAATTTCTTTTTTTCATTTAAAATATGCTTAAAAATAAATTTATAAAATTTTATAGCAGAAATTGGTTATAATTATATCATAAAATTGTTACTTATATAAAATACTGGTGAAAACTTGTTGGAACTAATTATATCTTCAAAAGAAAAGATATAACCGCATTAATTAATATGCAAGTTCTCCAAAATGATCAAGAACTTAATACAAAATTTACAATAAATAAAAAATAATAATTAAGTACAGATTCTGAGTTTTTACTTCTTGCATTTTTACTACAATTGTTCCCATTACACTTGTAAAGGCCAATAGTTCTAATTATTAGTCACAATTCTGATTCCTAAAAGTGAAGGCCCTAACACTGCATAATTATGCTAACAATGAAAATGATGGCTTTAGAATGGAAAGTTTGTCTTTTTTTAATATACCACTGGCACTAACAAGGGCTTTGAATGTTCCATCATCAGATTTTCAATGAAATGGAAGGCTAAAGAGTTGTGAGTTGGAATAGGTTGAAGTCTGTCCATTAAAGTATAAAGATTGACTATCTTAATATAAAGCTATATATGTGTGTGAGGATAGTAATCTAGACCAACTGATGATTGCTGGTTTAGCATGAAATTATCTTTTCAACATGTGTGTGATCAGGTGGGTCAACAATATGAGATGGCACTGAGAGTGATGGGTCGTATGAAAATCTGAATTCGAACCCCGCATATATAAATGCAGGTTTGTACAATGTATAACTGTCATAAAAGTATTTTCATTAAAAAAAAACTATTTCATTCCTCTGAATCAAGTAACATAAATATTCTTTCACTACTACGATTTAAATATTTTTAATAATTATTTTCTAAGACTCATTTTAATTTTTAATATTTGCAATGGTAATGGACTTACACAAAATCAGAATAAACAGGATGTATAGAAGAGTGTGATAGATAAAATAAAACATCTCAAAGAAAAAATACTAATGAGAGATTAAATAAAAATACATTTTATTATACATTAATAAATTTGCATAACTAATTATAATATTAAAATCTTTTATATTACAGTATTTTCACTTTTTTGTAACAAAAAAAACAATTTTTAAATTTTTCATAAAATATACTTTTACAAATTTCTGAATATATTTTTCTTTAATAATTCTACTACGTTCTATACTAAAAATTAAAATATATTTTAACAACAAATACAATGGTTTTTTTTTTTTTAAAATGAAATATTACAATAATGCTAATATATTTTTTTCTTGTCTGCTGTTATTACAATACTAATAAAATAATAAAAATTATTTTGATCATTATTCCTAAGGAGTAAACTAATTATATTAATTACTTATATATGAATGTATGTTATGTATCATTTTAGTGCCTCTTTAATAATTGCTCAGCAAATTTAATATGACCAGTTGCATTATCTTCTCTAGATATAAATATAGATTTGCAAATCGAATTTTTTTTCAAACAAGAGTGAAATCATTAAATATAAATATTGTCTTATTTAGACATGAAATAATTCTAACTTTTATGGGAGAGTCTATCACTCATTTTCAAGTTCGTGCAAGTTAGATCATATATATAAATGAGGCTGTATTTAAATATCTGAATTTCAACCTTCTTTATAAAAATTATCAGTTGTTCTAATATATATATATATCAAAATAGTCTGGAATAAACTATACAATGGTCAATACGTCATCATATCCCGATTATGGCAATGTAGCTGGTTATAGCTATTTATTTATTTTTTATTGGTGTATGGAATATTGTAGACGTTTTTATAGAGTATTTTGATTATTACACTTATTTTAATCTAATTATATATATATATGTAGGACAGCTGATACAAGTGATAATTTTGCATATTTTATTTGTCAAGACCAAAAGTTATTTATAAGTTGGAAAAATAATGCTATATATATATATATAGAAAAGAGCGTATTGGTATAAAGTTGATTTAAACAATGTATATATAACTTTCATTGACAAATCCATATAATTCTTTGCCTTCTATTATTAAAGTGTCTTGCAAAGTTAACTAAATTCATTTATATTCGCAATTCTAGTTATTGTAATAAAAGTAAATCTGGCAAGTGATAATGAAATGGAATTACCAATGGCATTCAGTATTCAGTGGAGATGTCAGTGTGATAATATAAACTACTCTGACAAGTTGATTAAAAACGTCATGTGAAAATGAATATTAAAAACCTTTCATTTTAAAATAAATGATGCAATAAAATCAGCATTAACGAGAATGGCTACGAGGAACTGGAAATGAATTTAACATTTTTTCATTCAAGCTGCAGGAAAACAAATAGAAGGGTACAAAATATCTTATTGCATTTCAATAAAAATCTAAATTATTCATTCCCAGTATGTTCAAAATTAGAATTTAAATTTGCAGAAACAAACAAAACAGTTTGATTGTCTGTATGTAAGTGATGCATTTATTCAACCTTCTATCCTTATCTCCTCAAAAAAATACTATCACAAAAGAATTCTGTTAGAAATTTTTATGAATTACTTTCAGATATCAAACACAAATCAGAAATTGCATTATGGACATGAAAATTATTTCTTTAGTAATGATTTCAGCCAATAAGAGCGAGCAAGAAAAATTGTCTACATGTTCTGAGAAGTTTGCCCTGTATATCTCATTCGTGATAATTAGTGTAAAATGTCGATAGACTATTCCATGGAAAAATGTTTGACGAAATATTACTTTGATCACAATTGAACCTTATCATTTCGTTTTATTTAATACTCCTCCTTCATGCTTATTTTGCAATGAAGTACAAATAAGCTATTTGTTTGCTTAATGTTTCCTTTTTTATATATTATTTATAGAAATAGTAACTTATTTAGTAGATCCATAATGGTAAAGTCTTAATAATTCACATCCATGTGGAGAAACAAAAAAATATCTCTTATGGCGCTCCTCACTTTGACTCCAAATTTCTTCCAGAAGTGACCCATAATTAAAGTCCTTTTGAGTATCCAAACGTTGTATTATAATCTGAATTATTTGTAAAAAAAACATCTCAGGTAAAATATTCCACGAATTTGTCATCACAAATCTGAACACATTTTGATATGGGAAGTCTATCAGTTGGAGCAGAAGCTCAGCTGACGCACTCTTCTCAAAATAGTTTCGAAGAAAATTTCTTAATTGCTGCACATTCATTTTACTTATCAAAAAACATAATGTTGAAGGACACGCACACTCCAAGGATACTTCAAAATCTAAAACCTTTTGTTTTTTAGAAGACGGAATTTTATTCCAGAAATACTTGACAGCTAAATAATGCTTACCTTTGACTGCTAAATCAAATCCAGCCGACCACTCATCATCCAGGGTAAGCATTGTTTCCTTTCTATTTCTTATAAAATGAAACCAAAATAGAGCTAAGTCATTGAAAAGTAAATGTTGTGAAAAAGAATAAATATAACGATATTTATCACTTAGAGTAAGTTCTTTTAATAAAGTAAGTATATGATCTTTAAAGCAGTTGTTGCAAGCTAAGACATAACGATAGCAAACATCCAACTTTTTGCAGCACAATAATTTTTCAACAATTTTGGCTTCATTAAGAGTGCCTTGGTTTGTCCAATAAAATTGAAGATGATGATAATTAATAAAATAATGACAGGATACGCTTCTTTCGTTCTTATGAACCCATGAGTGCGTTTGTTTTACCAACGCTTTTATTATATTGCATATATCAGTTTTAAGACTTATTGGTAAATCTATGTCTTCTAAAAATGTAGTAATCTTTCGCTCAGCATTTTCATAAATAACGGCATCATTTATTCCTACATCTTTAAATATTATAGCTTTTATTGTTGAACAGTTACATAATAATCCAGCAATTTTTATTATTGCCATATGTTTTAATGTAGGCACAAAATATGAGTTCATTTTTGTTATGATTATTTGTAATTAATTTCTGAAAACAATATCTCTTTTAAATGTTATTATTAGGAATCAGATTAAATAAAATTAAAATTTAAACTATTCCATCACTAAAAATAATAAATGAATAGCATTTTACTTGTTATCATTCCTGTTCAAGACAAAGTAACAAATTCTTCTAATAGAAGTATATAAATAAGTGAAATAGAAAAACACGCACTTTCCCAATAAACCTTTTTGAAGGATGCATTTGACAATTTTCTCCGAAATATTTTTAAAATCCTAATACATGTTTTTACTTTCATAAGTCTTGCAGATAAATCCGAAGATCCTTTAAAATATGTAGTGATTAGAAAAAATGCTAAAAAAATTTCGTCTACAAAATATAATAATCCAAAATACTCCTAAATTCTTTTTCAGAACTAATGCTGTGACTGTATTCTTCGTTTATAGACATTTCAAGAAGGAATATTCAATACGATAAGTAAATCTACAAAAAAGAAAGAAAAATATTTAACTAATATAAAACAAGATTTAAAGACTTTCAGAATATATTAATCATTGTGAAATAAAAACTATGTACATGATAAATTCTTTGGCTAAAACAAGTTATTATGACTGGACAAAAATATACTATAAGCAATAAAAAACACATTATCATATATGCTAATAGTTTGCTACCTTTTGAAATATTTTTTTCCTACGTATTTCAATGTTTAGAGTTATTGCATAAATTTTATTAAGTTGGTTGCCTCATTAAGATGCTTAATATACAAATATTAATGTTTGTGATACTGATATTTCTGCAAATTTTTCTTTCATACAGTATTTTTCTTACAGAGTAATTGTAGATCTGACTATTTTTATTATCTAAGTAAAAAAATATTGGAAATAATCCAACATATAATTAAAAAAAATATCACCATCATGAAACTTCAGACAATTAATTAGTTTTTTTTGTCGCTTCATTTACATTTTAGTATAGAGAATGACTGAACCCATTTCATTTTTAATCTCATTATTAACATTTCACCTTTGATTTAATATCGATCATTTGTCTGTTGCTTATTACAGATAGAAAATAAGCTATAAATATCGCCATGGTATATACATTTAATTATTGTGTGAATAAATCACATTGAATTAAATTTTAAAAAATTATATGCTTTAGTATATATAAAAAATTATTATTTCTTTCATATGTCATAGCATCGACTGGGAGGCGAACTAGCCGTCTGCAACCAACTGTTTACTTGCAAGGCGGCTGTGCTGACCTCTCAGTACATATAGTTTACTATAATAGACGTTTTATAAACGTATGTGTTTGTCATAGATCTGAAGAAGGCTATTGAACAGTCAAAACTGTAAGCTATTTGCAAATATGAAAAAATGTGTTGCATTGCCTAGACCTTGAAAAAGGAGTCAATATTTACTTAAGTATGACTCATAGAATTAGTCTATCAACTCTGTAGATTCAAGGGTAAAAACTAGGGTAGAGGTTTACTTTAGTGACAAGAGCATATTCACCATCTAATTTTTAAAATTAGAATTAAAATATTCTAAAATCTTACATATCTGTTCCTATATTACAATTACAGTAAATATTTATAATTAAAATGTAAAAAATTAAAAAAAAAAGCATTTACCTTTTTAAGCATAATTATGCCCTGTGCATCCATATATTCTCAATATTCTGGGTATGTATGTCTTGGTCTTCGGGATTCACGAAGTTGTCCTGGTGGATGACAACCGAATGCATGTGCACCCCATAGCTAAGTCTGCTGATATTATTGTACGCAGCCCAGCCATCTGAAATTATGTGAGTACCTGGTAAAATGTACCGCTGGATTAGAGCCTCCAATGTGCCAGCCATTCTATCCACAACTTCTATCAAGAAGCACTTCCTTGACACTCTTTCAATACTGCCAAAGACCCAATGCCCTCTATGTATAGTCCCCCTGTGGTATTTTCTGTGGAAAAAATAAGTTTCATCGATTTCAACGACTAATGGCTCCTCATTGTTATCCATTCCGCCGAGAACCATCAGATTTGTGTCTAAATATTTGGCACACTCTTCACGACAAAAATTTGCCCTGTCAATGCCTATTTTCTTACTTATGCAGGTGTTGTTTTTTTTATAATAAGTGCTATAAATCTAGATAGTTTAAATTGTTAAGTTATAAATGTAGATAGTTTAAATTCTTAAGTTTCAAATAATTTAAACTATTTATTTTAATTAATCTAGTGTAATTATTTCAATTTCTTTAAAATGGTAAATATTTTTTTTATCTTTTACATTTTAATAAATTTTAATGTAATTTTAATATAGTAGCATATGCGTAAGATTTTCGTATAATAATTTACTTCTAATTTTGAAAACTAGAGGACGAACATGATTTTTGTGTTGTGGTCGCTAAAGTAAAACTTTACCAAAACTAGAGCAATCTTTTACAACATTTTGTTTTTTAAAATAGAATGAAAAAGACATTTAATTTCTATAATTCTGAACCTTATCCAAGTCCATTGATAGTACAAAAACTACTCGCTATGTTTTTAAAAGTTCTAGTTGGGATGACCTTAATTATTATAAATAGTAATTACGTTTGATATGAGCAGATAAATATTTTCATTTTCATCAGTTGACATTTGTAATAAAAGCATTCCGTAAGGAACAAAATCATCTAAGTCATAATCAAGCTTTATCAATTAATATTATTTTTAAGAGACAAAAATGAATAATTTATAAGTAACTGCTCTGGACGTTGATATATTTAAATCTCAGTAGATATAATAGTCATTATACCTACTTGCAAGAACCAGTAATTGGATTTCAAATTGATATATAATTTTTGAAAACTTTTAGAAAACAACATTTGTTTTTCAGATAGATGGCCTGTAGTCAATCATGCTAATTATTTGATAACAGATATGTAAGAGCATCATTACCTATTCCCAGTTAAGGAGAAGTAAAGAAAAAACCTATACTATTTCTTTGTCTCTTAAATGTCAATATACAATAATGCAGGATTCAACCTGGTTTTATTTTACAGGAGCTCCTATTGGAATGGCTTTTACTCAGCAGTGGGATATCTAAGGCTGTTTTGATTTTAATCATTGCAAATAGATACATAAAAGCAAAACTAATCGTTAGCAAAACCGTTTTCTATTAACTAGAGATCCCTTTTATTCTTTTTAAAAACTTAAAAAATTGTTCTGAGTAAATTCATAACATCCAATTCATACATGTTCTTGCAACTGTTATTACTAAGTAATAATTCAGTCAGTAAACAAATATAGATGGGCTATTTATCAACAATAGCCTTTACCCTTATACATTATTCTCTTTTTTAATGCACCATAATATCATTTTTGATATGCTTAAAAAGCAATAAATATGAATTCTCTTATTTTATCTCTAGGGAAGCAACAATTAAAAAATGAATTACGACAACCAGACAATGATTGGTAGTTAAAGATGCTAAGAATCGCTGGTTTATAGGATTAAAAATGCCATTTCATGTAATTTTACTTTCAACAAAGGCAAAATTGCTTAAATCAGAATTGTTTAACTTTATGAGAGAAATTATTAGCTTCTTACAGGTAAAAAAAATAAAAATGATAATTAGGAAAAGTAACATGTACTTTAATATAAAAAGCCACCTATATATTAAAATTGAATATAATAAAAAAATAGAAAATCCATATTGTGATGTATGATGGCATATTATATAAAAGTGCCGAATTTAGTTATTCAAAAATAAAAATGGTTTATGTCCTACTATTACCCATTGTAATGAAATAGAGTAGTTATATATAGACGGTTTAGATCTAACAACCATCTTTACATTGTCATAAACAATTTTACTGCTAGAATTGCTAATTAAATACGAGAGGGATTTAAGTGAATGTAAATATGGAAACTGGCTTACGGAATAAGCAGGAAAACTTCCCTTCATTTTCTCTTCACTTTTGAAAAAATACCAAAAGCAAAAATAGACATGGACACATCAAAATAAAAATATAGCAAAGTTGGATAACATTTTTTAACAAGCCAAAGTATTATATATCAAAATTGCAATGTATTTAATAAATTGATATAAAAGCATACAAAATTTATAAGGCAAAACATTTCAGCAGATGATATTCCTAACATTCAAAAATACTCCAATGAATGTAATTAAATCGATTTAAAATATTAAGATTTCAATAATTGCTTAGTCTTAAATACACTTTAACAGACTGTTAAACACATACATATTACAAAAATAGAAATCGAGTTATAAATTTTTAACTGAGTCAAGGCAATATATAAAAAAATAAAAATATCTAAAAATGGTCCATTTGGAAAAAATATAGATATTTTATAACACGGCACAGCTGTTGAAAAGAACAAACTTTTAAAATATATCACTAATACTATAAAACAAAGGAAATAAAATCATAAAATAAATGGAAAAATTTTACTAATAATTAAGGAAGAACAAAAACGCAATGCGAAGTAATCCGTGCAATCACTTGGCTAAAACACCCAGTTACTTTCAAAATTGATTGTTTTTGTTGTTGCTTAAGAAAAAACCTTAGAATTCAAACACTTTGCACATGCAAGTAGATATTAAGATGCATTTGTTTTATTCATTATGTTTATTATTATTATTATTATTTTACTTCGTAATATTTTCTCCATAAGGACATGTCTTTTGGAGATCATTGGATCGTAGATTAAAAATCACATTGATTTAATATGAAAAAGACTTTCAATTCTTTTGCAGAATATTTAACTCAAATAACATCTATTACAAAATTGTTAATTAACATTATAATAAAGCTTCGTTTTCTTATTTTTTAGAAATTAATTATGAATACGAAATTTACTAATGTCTAATAGATTTTTAGCTTGTATGTGCGTTATAATTATTTTATTTCAATGGCTAAAATTAGGAGAATAATACATTTTAACCAGAGTTTTAATATATAAAATACAGAGATTATGTTGCCATATTCTATATGAAAAAAGGAGAAACAAATAAATAAACGTAAGTAAATAAAATGAAGTAAAACTTACCGTGGAATTGAAAATAATTTTAGGAAAATACTACTCAATGTTAATGGCAAAAGTGAAACTAAGTTTCATTAACTTAAAGTTAAGGTCATGTAGCAATATTGATAATTTGTATCAAGTACCAAAGAAGTGCATATTGTTTATTATAAAATATTTATATTTTATAAAGTTATATAAAAATTATTGCTGAAGTTAAATAAAAACTGCAGATAGCTTTTTTAAAAATTTAATTTTAGATTTCTTCATTTTTACTCAATTTAAGTTGATAATTGTTCTCAGTCCTTTAAATTTTTTTTCCTTAATTTTCTTTAGTGATTCGTAAGAAACAAATCTCACTTATAAATAATATAATGTCAATTTTCTATTTAGGCGATCACTTTATATATAGTTAAGTCGGTAGTATTTTCTCCTACGTTTTTAAAATCAACACCTTATTCATCCCAGTCAGCAAAGTAACCCAGTCAGGCTAGAATTAACCTTAAAATCATTGATAAAAAAGTTCAAACACTGGTCGTTGGACTTTAGGCTAGTAAATTTTATTACCAAATTCAGTCTGGACACTCTTCAGACAAATCAATTCTTGGTAGATCATAGGGGATTTAAGAGCATTTCTCCCATCTGCCCATTATGCAACCAGGAGGAGGAGTATATTGATCATCTTATCTCCCGTTGCTCAAAATTCAGAGACATGGAGATGAGATTGATATCTAGTATTAGATTGGGATGCTCTCAGACACTGGACAACTGGAGAATTTGCTATAATCCGAATGGCAGTCATGATTCTCTTTGCAAAGTGGCTGACCAGGTGTGACAGTGTTTTTTGAGATAACTCAGCAAACCCATGGCAAGTCTTCAAGAAACACCTTTGCGGTCTGAAAACCAGAGACTATCTTATAACATCCCACAGACTGTATGCAGACATGTGGGAACAGATCACTCTGGATGAACCGACAAGCAAACCTCTTAAACTGACATCTAAGTTATAAAATGATCTGTCAACAGAAACTACAAGAGACAAAAAAGAAGAAGGTATGAAGATAGAGAAAGTGATGACAGGAAGACTGATGAAAAGGTGAAAGAACAAAGATAACACAAAACAGATAAAACCTGCCACCAAATGAAAAATGGCTGCTTGATTTGAAGCGGTGTAACCAAAGACCAAGATATGACATAAATCTACACAAGATAAAAGAGAGATGCAAATTCAAGTTGAATTCAATCAATGTAAACAAAGACTAAAATGAATCTAAATGAATAGAGCTGTAATCTAATGTAATCTGTAGAATCTGTATTCCAATAAATATTTTCTTAATAATAATAAAAAAAAAAACAAGTGTATTTTTTTTAGAAAGTGAAAGAATTTTTTTTTAAAAAAAGGAAAATAATACATTTTCTCATTTTAAATTATAAGTCAATAATATTAACAAATTAAAAATCTTTATCCTTGTCAAAAACTTTATTTTCTTATATCAATACTGAACGTATATTTATATTATACAAATCTCCAACGTTTCAACTGTTTTTATCTTCTTCAGTCAATTTTGGAGTTTTGTGTTATATAAATATGTTCAGTATTGATATAAGAAAATAAAGTTTTTGAAAAGAAAAAGAAGAAAGATTTTTAATTTGTTGATATTATTGGAGAACTTATATATTTTAAAAGAAAAAGTGATTGTACATTTGCAGTGTTATAATATATGATTATAAATCAAATAATTTATATATATGCATTTTCAAAATATTAATCCATTAAGTTTTCTGGGTGTTTTTGGAAGGGGCTTCCTCTATTATTACATTTTATTTGGCTTTGGGATGAAAGGAAGTAAAATGAAAACATTACTGTTATATTTAGTTTGTACTTTAATGAAGACAAAACCTAACCCTACTTTTTATTTATTGTTTGAAATGCTGCATTTCAAAAAGTTCGAATAAAAACTGCTGTACACATTACATTACATAAGTTAAAGTATATACAGCTTTTTATGGACACACACATGCACACAACAAATAAGAAGTAAAACAAAACAACTAATAAACAGACATTTAATCAAAAATTGACACGCAAACAAATGAAAGCAAAAGACTAGTGATTTCTTTACATTATGTGCTCATTTATAATCAATAATAAATAAATAAAAAACACAAATTCAAGTTAAACTATCGAAGATCTTGGAATGGCCATCTCGGCAAGTATGGCTCTGAACAAGTCCTCCCCTTTGTGTAGGCGCCGCCACATAAATTCAGCCATGTAGTCGGGGAGGCATTGGCGGACTGTGCGTGAGTGTCCACAAAAAGCTGTATAAATTTTAAAACTTATGTAATGTAATGTGTACAGCAGTTTTTATTCGAACTTTTTGAAATGCCACATTTCAAACAATAAATAAAAAGTAGGGTTAGGTTTTGTCTTCATTAAAGTACAAACTAAATATAACAGTAATGTTTTCATTTTACTTTCTTTCATTCCAAAGCCAAATAAAAAGTAATAACGGAGGAAGCCCCTCCCAAAAACACCCAGAAAGCTTAATGGATCAATATTTTGAGAAAATGCATATATATAAATTGATTTATAATCATATATTATAGCACAGCAAATGTACAATCACTTTTTCTTTCAATATATATATATATTCTCCAATAATATCAACAAATTAAAAGTCCTTCTCCTTTTCAAAAACTTTATTTTCTTATATCAATACTAAACATATTTATATAATACAAAACTCCAAAAATGACTATAAGAAGATAAAAACAGTTGAAGCATTGGAGTTTTGTATTATATAAATATACGTTCAGTATTGATATAACAAAAATAAAGTTTTTGACAAGAAGGATATTCAATTTGTTAATATTATTTACTTATAATTTAAAATGAGAAAATGTATTATTTTCCTTTTTTAAAAAATACTTTCACTTTCTAAAAAAAAAATACACTTGTTGATTTTAAACGCGTAGAGATTAATTTCTCTGCGGCAAAACTTGCAACATCTATATGTCAGGTGACCCGAGTTCTGGAAATTTCTTTATAGTAGAAATAGTACCAAAAAGGTTTTTTTTTTTTTTATTAAGGAAATATTTATTGAAATACAGATTCTACAGATTACATTAAATTACAGCTCTATTCATTTACATTTGTTTTAGTCTTTGTTTACATTAATTAAATTCCAACGTGAATTCATATCTCTCTTATCTTGTGCAGTTTTGTTACATCTTGGGCTTTGGTTACACCGCGTCAAATCAAGCAGCCATTTTTCATTTGGTAGTAGGCTTTATCTGTTTTCTATTATCTTTGTTCTTTCCTCTTTTCCTCATTCTTCCTGTCATCCTTTTTTCTATCTTCATTCCTTCTTCTTTCTTGTCTCTTCTACTTGCAGTTGACAAATCATTTTATAACTTAGATGTCAGTTTAAGAGGTTTGATTATTGGCTGAGTGTTATGGAAATCATCACCTGGTAGAATTGGTTGTATAAGCCTCAACAGAATGAGAAAACCCAAGGACTTAAAGGGTCTTGGTCTGCATGACATCCAGATGCTAACCATGCAGAGGATGATAGCTATTCTGAGGGTAACTAAAGATCTAGAAGATAGGAACCAACATTCCCCTTCAATTGAACTCACCAACACCCCACCGCCTAACAAGAACAGGTGGTTAGCAGAAATGGATGATCACATGGTGGCGATCATATCCGCCAAAGATCTTTTTTGATAGAAAGATTAAGTACTGCGATGCATACAAACTTATGCATCCCAGTCAGCAGAGTAACCCAGTCAGACTAGATTCAACCTTAAAATTATTGATAAAAAAATCCAAATACTGGTCATTGGACATCAGGCTAGTAAATTTCATTGTCAAATTCAGTTTGGATGCTCTTCCGACAAACCAATTCTTGATAAGTCATAGGGGATTTAAGAACATTTCTCCCAACTACCCATTATGCAACCAGGAAGAGGAGGATATTGATCATCTTATTTCCCATTGCTCAAAACTCAGAGACATGGAGATGAAATTGAGATCTAGTATTAGGTCAGGCTGCTCTCAGACATTGGACATCAGTAGGGCAGTGAGAACTGGGGAATTTGCTATAATCCAAATGGCGATCATGATTCTCTTTGCAAAGTGGCATACCAGGTGTCACAGTGTTTTTGAGACAACTTGGCAAACCCATGGTAGTCTTCAAGAAACACCTTTGCAGTCTGAAACCCAGAGCTATCTTATAACATCCCATAGACTGTATGTAGACATGTAGTACCAAAAATGTTTATTTATTTTTTCAGTTTATATCTACATTTCAAAATTGTGCGTAAGTTATTTTAAAAATAAACTTTAAGTGAAAGAAAACGTGATCAATAGACTGGAAAAATTTAATATATAAATCCCATATTTTATCACTAATGGAGAGATCTAGAATGCCCAAGTTTCATTTTGCAAGGATGAAAAAAATTCAATGGCCTCCTGAATGATCAACTCACTCTCTAGGGAAATTGGTAATCTATTTTAATTATTTTGAAATTCTATTTTCTGTTCTGATTATTTTATTTCTATTTTGTTGATTTTATATATGTGCGATGTAATAGAGTAACATATTAACTGAATTTAAACTCTAATGATGCTATTGATTATATTCTGTAATAAAATTCAGAGTGAAGGCTGTAATACTTGTAGGTTAATATGAACATTGATTACTTAATATGTATTAGTCTGTTATTAAGATTTGAATTATTATTATGTCTGTTAGTTAGATAACTGAGAGTGATTCTTTTTTAACAAATTTCTCGCCATTTTTTGTGCTGTTGTTTTTGCATTTTATAACTACTTTTATTTTTTAAATCACTATGAGCTCTTTGTTATCTACATTTAATGTGAATTATTACACTTCCCATCATTATAGTGTTGAAAGTCAGAGTAATTTTTTTTTCAAATGCACTGTATTACCGCCATTAATTTGTCATTGTTAATTTTTTTTGAGATTTAGTATGTTTTTGTTTAATTTTATAGGCTTTTATTATAGTTTTTTTTTTTCCATTTATTTCATAGGATTTTGAAAATAGCATTCATAATTTTCACTTTACTTATTTTTCATTGAAATCTTCATGCGAGGGGGGTGGATCTAACCATTTTAAGCCATTTTTGTTTTTAGAAATTTATCACTTACAAGCTTCTTGGTGGTTCTGTAGCATCACCTGGCAGCTTGTCCAGTGGGAGAAAATACTACCATTAAGTCAGTACCTCAACATGGACAATTTCTTGATTTTTTTGTAATTTGCATCAAAGAAAGCATATTCTTTGTTACATTGATTTTTAGATTTAAATTAAATGTATTATATAGGAGATTTGAACTCACACATTCACATGACCCTCAACCATCCATGCTATGTCATACCACTGATACCCTTGATCACATAATCACCAGTACACGTATTTCATGCTAAAACAGCACTCATCAGTTGGTCCAGATTATCATCTCTCTCTATATATACAATCAAAGCTCAGTCATATTAAGATAGCCAATCTTTATACTTTAATGGACAGTCTTCAAAACACTCCACTCCACAACTCTTCAGCCATCCATTTTATTGAAAATCTGATGTTGGAATGCTCAAAGTTCACCGTAGAAAATAATTTATATTAGATGTATAAAAATATAATGAAATTTAAATAAATGTTTTCTGCCGTTGATTTAATACTATCTTAATCATTGTCTAACCTTATTTTAATCTCCTGACGCTAATATTCACATTTGACTTTTTTTTTCATATTGCTATTTAATTAATATATGGTTTTAATATTGCACATTTGTGATTTTTGAACGCAGATCACTTCCAACGGTTGTTTTTTATTAGTCCAAATATACAGAATAATTTTCTTTAAGATAATAAACACTAATATAATCACTATCATCCATAGGCTAGTGACAAGAAGAACTATGGCCCTAAGTGCAATATTTTGAAGAAATCTGCACAATATTAAAAAAGTGTAATAATTAAGAAAGTCGGTTCAAAACTGCTGAAAATTCCTAGCAATAGTATTCAGAGAAAATAATAAAACATTTTTAAAAAGTTAACTTTTTGTTTGTTATATGAATTTTCTACAGTACAGGCTTTTCCACACCTGCACTTCTATATGTAATACATAGAGGTTCGAACTCAGACTTTCACATGACCCTCAACCATCCATGCTATCTCATACTGCTGATACACTTGATCGCGCACTTGTTGAAAAAATAAATAATCACCAATATAAATATTTCGTGCTAAACCAGCACTCATCAGTTGGTCCAGATTATCATCTCCACACATATACACAATCAAAGCTCAGCTTATATTAAGATAGCCAATCTTCATACATTAATGGACAGGCTTCAAACTACTCCACCTCACAACTCATCAGCCAGCCATTTCATTGAAAATCTGATGCAACACTTCTCATCCTACTCATGTTGACCAAAAGTAACTCTGACCCCTCGTGTACAGGACTTAATCCATTTACATACATATACGAGGGATGGGCAAACCTGAAAGCATTATATTTTGAAATATGAATTTTCTACAATACCTGCTTTTCATACCTGCACTTCTATATGTACTATATAGGGAGTTTGAACTCAGACTTTCATATGACTCTCAACCATCCCTGCTATCTCATACTGCTGATACACTTAATCAAACACGCGTCAGATTTTCATTGAAATAGATGGCTGAAGAATTGTGAGGTGGAGTAGTTTCAAGCTTGTCGATTAAAGTATGAAGATTGGTTATCTTAATATAAGCTGAGCTTTGATTGTATATATGTGTGGAGATGATAATCTGGACCAACTTACGCGTACTGGTTTAGCACGAAATACGTATATTGGTGATTAATTATCTTTTCGACATATGTGTGATCAAGTGTATCAGCGGTATGAGACAACATTAATGGTTGAGGGTCTTTTTGTTTGGTGTAAGTTTAAAAAAAGGTATTGCAAATATATTTTTCATTAAGAGTTGAAAAGAATTAGACTGCACATATTATATCTTTGTATAAGTAAATCAATGAAAGATGACTAATTCTTATAATATATGATATAAGTAAATATCGCATAAATTTATATCATTTTTATTTATTTATTAGCAAAATATTCTGCCAGTCATTAAACAACAGTCAATAAAATAAATGCATTCCGATGCTGTTGTAAGTTCAATCTAATGAATAAACCATGGACGACACCACCCCTTCCAAACCTACCTACTCCCGAATTTAAAAACTCAAATTTGTCAACATAAAAAGTTAAGAAAACTCAATTCAAAAATTCTAATCACGGAATGGTCAATACTTTTCAAACAAGAATTATAATTTGATATAATAGACTATTGAGCCTAAGCAATCTTTCCAAATGCCTAACATTTAAGATATAAATAAAATACACCTTGGTAACCTTGTGCCAATTTTATTGATAAATCCAATAAAAATAGTTTGTGAACGTTTTTATTGGCAGAAAACTCATCACTACAAACATTTAATCACGTGATTTGGTTATACTTTTACTACTGAAAATTAAACTATACCAACGAAATAATTTAAACAGTCTTTTGGTTTATGATCCAGCTTCTATTCTATGCTTGCCTTTTACTTAAAAACGGAAACTCCAAATGACATGATGCTTGAGAAGACCTGAGGATAGCCTCTCTTCGAAAGATAAATGAGGCTGACTTTAAAAATTCCTCTTTTGAACTGAATCCCAGAAACTACTCAAGAAAAATATAGATTCCAGTATCTTTTTTTTTATTTGATAATCATATTTCTTAGGTTAGTTATTCACCAATTGAATGTTATAAAATCATATTCTCATCCTTTGTTTCACTCAGAAAGGAATGGATCTAGGAATCTTTACTTGTTACCTCTGTCACTCCCACAAACTCTCTAAACTATTCACAGCAGTTTAAACTATGGCAATAATTTAATATATTAATAGAAAAACAATGAAGTCAATCTAAAAATAAACATGAGCAATGACATGATCTCTTTTTTCTTGGAAAATAAAAAGCGGCTTTTTTAAATTGGGTCAGCTTTTATTTTTTACCAGAGAGGTTGTTACTTATTTTCAATGTGATTCAAACGGGTAAATATTAGTCGTTATAATTTTATGAATAAATGAATTTATGAGTCGATAAATATCATTAATATTTCAATATTAATAATAAAAATTCAACAGCCTTTTTGGTAATATGCTAAAGACTATAAATCACATTAGAATTAAAGATGTCAACAGTTAAATTATCTTTAATCCTCAAATTAGTAATTGTTGTAATTCACACTGATAATCAATCATACAATTTTCACAGTTTCTGATGCCCAGAATATAAAATGTGAATATTTTTCTTTAATTCTTCAAAGAATATAAATAACACCACCATAATCAATCAGAAAGAAATTTTATTCTATGAAAATGAACTTTCATAGATACAATTAAATTAAATAGTATTATCATTTTCAGCTATAGAATGTGAAGCTTAAACCTTCTCAGAATATAGCATTCAGTTTATATAACTTGATTATATTTTGCTATTCAATTTAATATTTTGGTTTATTAAAGAATACATTTATTTTATAAAGCGCAAACAGTATTTGAAATTAAATTGAGAGACTGCAAACCTCTCGCGCTCATCACTATCCAACAGCCAATCAGATGTTCTCAATAGCGATCAAATCGAAATACTTCAGACTGGCTTGGATATATAGAAAGACAAGTAAAGAAGAAGGTGGACCACCTTCTTCTTGTTAAATTCTGTCTTGTATTTGCGATTTTGATCGCTATTGAGAACATCTGATTGGCTGTTGGTTAGTGAAGAGGTTTGCAGTCTCTCAATTTAATTTAAAGAATATATAATACTTCTGGCAATTATTTGCACTGCAGTAATGTTTTCAAAATGTAATAAGTTTGATCTAGCTTATTAAATCTTACCCACACAGGATTTCCTTTGTATTACCGGTTTTGATGACTTTACTGGTAGCTTTGAAATAACTCAGAAATGCATAGAAAGTGCTTCAAATATTACATTGAAATATCAGATATAAGAATATCTTTTATTTCTTTAATTACCAAACTATGGCCAAACTAAGCATTCTTTAAGTCAAATTTTACAGCTGTAAGTATAATTCTTTCTAAGGTTAGTGCAATGAAATCTTTAATGATGCTGTCAGAAAATGAAAGTAAAAGAAATGACTGCAAACAAAACCCCAAAATTAATATTTATGACTTAAATATCCAATATATCAAAATCTTTTGCTTCTGTCTACAAAAAAGCAAATAATTTCTCAGAAATTATATTCATAATACATCTCCTGTTATGTCAATATTGCGCATGGCAATAAAGGTATCTTTACAAAAAATGTTGAATTTAATTAAAGTAATGAAGAAAACTGCTTTTCCAAAATCATTAGACTCCTAGATGTGATCAACCTTTATCTGCAACTTAATGATTATTGTGATATATAAAAATATTTGCTTCTTTACCAAAAATTGTTTTATTTCCAACAAACTATTTTTCTGTTACTACTGTATGGAGATTTTGCCTGTTTTTAAATGATTCTTTATTATTACTAGGTTCAAAACATGTGATATGTATTTTTTACATTATTTAAATTAATAGTAGAGCCATTTGTAGTACAGATTATGTTATTAATAGCAGTTTGTAAATTCAAAAAAAAGAAACTTTTGCTTTAAATAAAAGATTAGAAAATTCTGAAAAATTTTTATAGAGAATTTGAAAAAAAAAAATGGGATAGATGGATTGCTAAATTTAGAGCTGCTAATGAGACTACTTAGAAGGCTTTTGATGCTGATAAAGAAGTTTGGCTTAATGCTACACTTAAGACGTTTAAAACTAACTGTAATAATTTAGAAGTTAAAGTCAGAGAATCTTAAACTAATTATACTATTACAGAAGTGGAAAGTGAAGAAATTCTCGGTAATATGTAGATGAACCTGTAAAAAGTAAGGTGGAGTTAGATGGTAAATGTATTTTTATGAATCATAAAGTACAACCATGGTCAGATAAATTTGAATAATTGCTGAGAATTCAAAGTATTTTTAAGGATATCTAGCCCCAATTACTTGATAGCTATCAGAAGAGATTAGTACCATATAGTGTTTATCCCAGAGAAAAAAATCATTATAGTTTTAGCAGAAACGGGGAAAATTTTAATGAAGTGGATCTATATAATTTACTTAAAAGTAATCTAAAGGCAAAATTCTTGGTGATGAAAGAGACTATTGAGATAAGAATCTTGATCAATGGAAATTATCAGAAAACAAAGTATATATGATGAAACAGTTTAATCTATCATTTTATGATAATAATGAAAACAATAATAAAATATAAGCAATACAATTTGCAAAATAGGTCTTACCAGGAAATGGTGTATCTTACTACTTTTAGTGTTTCAAAGACCATTAACAATTGGTATAAGTATAATATATTAATTATAAATAAATGTAGATTAAATAATGGTGAAGAGAAAAATAATTTTGTATGGTGTAGGGACGTGGTCTTTATATTCACTCAAAATACTGGACTTATTTTATAAGCATCCCATTACATTTAAAAGGGAGAGCTTAATGCCAGTTTAGTACTGCTAGAAATTTGGATGGTTTTATTTTCTCAAAAACCCATGGACTGATTAATGAAGTAATGAGTTCATGTATGAATAGAAAATAAAATGTAATTTTACTGGGAAAAATGTATGTTCAACCTTAGTTAGAATTGTTAAAAACATAATGAAACAAATAGTGATTTTGATATAAAAGGAAGAACAACCAATAAAAAAAAATGTTTATAGTTGTGATTCTTTTGAAAGTTTATGTATACATTGTGTATATAATATTTGTTGTATTTATGTCAGATATTTAAATACATCTAAATATAGAAGAAGAATATGGTATCTAGCAAGGATCCTAATGTTAAATATTTATGTTCCAAATATTAAGGAGATTGATTATGGAACAGACTGAAACATATAATCAAAAGGGTATTCTTGATACACGAACCCACAAAACTAGTTGAAAGATAAGACAGATGTTTTTATCATATATCTCATTAAATTAAGGGTCATGGCTATCATAGATGTAAAGTTATTGACTTATGAGATTTTATATTCACAAAAAAAATCAATATTTACTGGATGTGATCTCTTTATTTATTGTTTTATTATTCTGTATGAAGAAATAATGAGGGTTTGAAAATGCCCATTCCAATGATTTCACTTCCAGACAGGTGTTCTTCATATAAGACACACAATTTTGTAAAACATGACAAAAGCAAGGCATAGATTAATTTAAACAAGAGATCTAGGAAAAAGTAAGCAAAAGACCTCTAGCCAGACTTTTCAGTTAGGTTATGCAATATTTTAGTGTTATGGTAATTAATTTGCATTATTATTAATTACTGTAAATATTAGATGATATTAAGTTATGACTTAGGTTAATCCCATAGTCACTATGAAAAATATGTCAAAATTGTCAAGAATCTTTTAATGATTTGTTTATTATAATTCACCACCATAACAATAATGCCTTTCTACTGGCTGGTAAAGACATGTTAATCAATGATGATAAGCAGGTGTTTGATAGTTAGAGTTATATAATATAAGGTTTATAGTATGTATGCTAATTGTGGATTGAAAATATTTGTATGATTAAGCCTTTTCTTGGAGGAGTCAGCTGAACAACAGGTGTGTACTTGTACTCAAAACCCCATGTACGTTGATGGTGAAGCACAAATCAAAAAATATCCTGGGCTGACTACAGATTAGCTGATAGAAAAGAATTCCCTGAAAAATGACTATTAATGATTAATTATAAGTTAGAATAGAATGTTCAGTAGAGTTTTCCTAATATTCCCAAAAGCTATCCAAATCAAGGTTCCCTAGTTAGTAACTGCATATGGGACAAGATAGCTGATGATGTAGTTGCAACATCCTCAGGAAATTAAAATAAGATTTAATTGGCATTTACTAAGCTTACTTTAGTGTTAAAATAAGATTTTAAACTTGGAACCTTTTCTCCTCATGTATCTAACTCACTATCAATATTAATTAGCATTTGGTCAATTTATTTTAATATTGAAAGGATTTTAAATTTGGTACAGCTACTAATCGACAAGTATGAAAATTGAAATTGTTTGTAGAAATTATCTATACAAATATAAATTGTTTGATTATAGTTAAGATTGTTAAAAATATTAGTATACATATATATCTGTAGCTTTAAGTGGAACTTGATTGAGAATTTTTTTATTATATATATTTTTTCCAGAAGTCATTGTATTTAAAATAAGCTAATTTGAATGAAAACCCAATATTCTGGAAAACTTGCTGATGAGACGAATATTTTATTTTAGAGCTTAAATTAGTGTAGCTCTGAATAAAGCTCCCTTATATGTGAGTATTAAACACAGTTTTGACTTATTAAATTTGCAATATAATATTTAATATTGGTATAGTTAGTTAATACTATCATTATTTATAATAATATTGAATGATGGAATGTTTCACTTATACTTACATTTGGTATAGCTACAAAGTGACAAATATAAGAATTTGTGAATATTTTCAAGTTTACATATTTGAAACACATAATTTCTTAAAGAATTATTTACTTCCTACTGTAAATAAAAGGTAAATGTAACTTGCATTTATATTAGCACTTGGGTGGTGATAGAGGCATATGGCATGTGGATGATGAAATATAGATGTGTATATATATTTTAAAAAAACTTCATAGCAAGGGGGTGAAGTATCCTCTGGTCAACTACTCAAAATGTTTATATATAAAAAAATATTTGAATAATTTAATTATTCTTTATAATATTATTGATTGTTAAAATTGCCAGTCAGTGTTGTAGAAGACACTGACTGGCAATTTTACATGTCTAATTTTAAATCATTAATTTTTAAATTATTATGAAATATGCCAGTATACAAAGGATAATATTGTCAACCTTGACTGAAGTACAGAGTAATATTTTGAGTTTGATCTTTCCTATTGTTTTAAAGATAATAGACATCTGTTGTAAGAATCGTATTCTAAAGATCACTTAGGTCATTATAAAATATACTAATAGACAAAATAACATAGCTTGTTTTATATTGAGTAGAGTATAAATTGAAAATTACATTATCATATGTGTGAATATATATATATAGGTGGTATTGATTTTAAATTTGTTTGTAATAGTGACTTGGAGATAAACAAATGTATTATTATTTTTGTTTTAAATAATTAAATTTCTCAAAAAAATACATCAAAACACTGGCCTGTATGATCACTAGATGAATTTAAAAAGAAAAACAATGAAGTCATTGTACCATTATTAACTGTGACCTATATATTTTGCATCAGTCTAATGAATGGTATAAAAGCCCATGTATTCACTTAAAAATTCCTTATTATTGTTTTTGTTCTGCTTATATATATATATTTAATTACTTCAATGGAAAGTATGTTTTCTTAATATATATATCTTTTTTTACAAAATTGCAATATATATATATATATTTAAAGAAGTTTGGAGTAAAACAATCATAAGATGGATAACTAGATGAGAAAATTTAGACATCACCTGTCAGGATAAACAAAATGTAGATTTGAGGTTTTTGAAATAATAACAAAAGGCAAAATTCATCATCATAGTGTTTGGAGAAGTTTTAAGGGAAACTACATTGTTTATTTTAAAAAGTTATACGCATATATGCCATAATGTGCCATCGTGAAAGATATATATATTATCTTTAAAAGATAAATTAATGATTTGACTGGGGATTTGAATAATAGCAATTTATTAAAACATGATTACTTTATTAAAAAGATGTTTAAAGTTTTGATCTTTACATCTTTACTTTAAACTTATATCGTATTTGTGCCTTACGGTGTCTACAAATTATTTTATGCCCTAATGGATAAAATGATAATTATCTTCAACTGAAAATAGTAAGAGTAGAAATAATGGATAAACCATAATAAAATTTAAATTAAAAAAATATACAAGATAATACAGTAACAATCATTTAAAATGATTAATGTGCCTTATTGCTCTGCTCAAAATTAATATTTGATAGTTCAATGGAATAAGCTTCAAACATTATTATTTTTTGTTGTTGTTGTATGTCTGTTGCTTAATAGTCATTGGATATTTTAATGGATTGTATTTAAATCTCATAAAAGAAATCTAAAGTTTAATAGAATTTAGGATTAAGAAACATTTATCATTGTGTACAGATCGTTTATTCCCATTTGAGGTTTATTGTTACATTTGTATGTATAAGGTTAATTTAATCTATGTTTGTGTGGGAACAAATGTTTAGACATATATTTAATCAGAGGAAAATTACAATAATTATCTAGAATTTAGATAATAACGTCAAATAAATTTTATTTCACGACTTGTTTAGGTTTTCTTAATATCTCCATAGTGGATAAGCATAACAAGTTAAGATTTATTTCGTAATTTTTACTTTATTTAACAAAATTTAATTCAAATGTATATTTTTCCGTTGACTCTGGAATAAGTATTTTGATAAACATCACTTACTGACATAAATATTCCAAACAATACAGCACGTTAAATTTGTTTTCAAAATATATTATTAATTTTATTTGTTTATTATTATTTATTGTAATTAAATTATCATTATCTCGTTTTATTAAAATGGAATTTGAATTTCATTTATTTCATTAATTTAAATACAATAATCAGAATTTATATTTAAAAAAATGGATAAACACGCGTTAGCAAAAGGAAACAGCATCATCATCATCATCATCATTATCATTATTATTATTATACTGATGTTTAACTATTAGTGGAGAGTAATCCAACACACTCATAAGTATTCACTGGTTTCAAAGCTGTTAATAAACATAATAAAATTTTACAGGTACTGATTTTAGTATTTTACATTTTTATTACAACATAAATGAGTACACAGCAAATTAAAAGATATTTAAAATAAATATCAATTATAAATCTATTATTAAAATTTGAATACTATATTAGTACGAATAATAGATTATTTTCTTTATAAAAATCTGCTAGGCCTTTATTCACTTTATTCGATTAAAGTAAGTCAGTGATTAGTAGGACATCTCTATTTTTAACTTATATTTATACTCATTCCACATTTATTTTATGTGATTGATATTATTTGAATTCTTATCTTATAATTTTAGGACATCCAAAAGAGTTACCATTCTTTATTATTTTATTTTATTTAATTGTATTGGTATAAATTAGGAATTTAGCATATATACAAATTCATTTATTTTGCATAATTTTTTTTTAACCTTATTAATCTTAAAGAGCTCTATCTCTTGGACATGCTACACCATTAATTTTGTTGCCTCAATTCATAAGATATACCAAAGAATTTTCTTTTGCAATTCATTTAATTTTCTTTGTGTAATAGGTTGGCCAATTACTCTTCATTTATACCAAAAACTTATTAAAATGTAAAGGAATTATGCTAAGCCATTTTTGATAGGTTGGTGTTGATATCACATTTCATAGCAATGACTAGTGTACAAGATGTTGGTGGGTATAAATATGATGTACATGTATAAAAATAAATTAAATAGCCCACATTTAGAGAGGAAACATGATTTCTTTTTAGTATTAGAATTTGAGTTATTAGCAATGTACCATGCGTTTTTTATTTTGCACTTAGAATCATTTTGTACGATACACAAGCCACTGGCTGATGCTCCAGAAATATGGATTTATGGTCTGGGTTGCTTTTAGCCCTTCTTTAGTGATATTGATGCTGAAACAATCTTGTTGCAAGACTGGCATATGATTCACCAAGGTACGTCACATTACAGTCAGTTTGAGTGTAAGTAATTTTGTAAACAGTATGGAGCAGTGGCGATGTTCAATGGGAAGTTTATCTTTGAAATTATTGATCAACCTGTTTACAGAGGGTAGAATGCAAGGGCTGATCCTAAATGAATTTTGAGCTCATTTTATTTATATTTCTGGAGATTTTGAAGATGTATGGGAGCAGTATCCAGGGCTTGGTATCAGAGGATATAGGTCTAGTTCAGATATTGTTGTAAAATTTGTTAAGAAAGTTGGTGAGCATCCTATGTTTGAATCCAATGAGGCACAACTCATTAATATATTTTTCAATATTAGACTTATGGTTTGTTTCTAGCTTGCACAAGTTTTAGCTTCTATATGGAAATGTTGCCAGACTGGCATGTTTATGTGAGTTGGGAGTTATGGATTTCAAATGTCTAAAACTTTTTGATTTCAATGGATTTGATTAAAATTTTATTATTTAATTGGACACTTTTCTTTATGTTTGATGTTAATTTGAAGCTCTAGGGCACAGATAAAGACATCATGTATGTATGACCATTGGATTTAAACATAAAGCACCCACCAATCATCTCAACAAATTTTACAATAAGATAAAAACTAGGCCTATACCCTCTGACATCAAGGTTTGGATATTGCTCCTATCCCTAAATTTTCCAGAAATATAAATAAAATTTGTTTGGGTTAATTTATGATTAGCCTTCAATCTCACTCTCTGTAAACAGGTTGATCAATAATTCCAAAGACAAACTTCCCATTGAATATACCCCCCCTCCACACACACTGTTTACAAGATTACCTGCACTTAAACCAGCTGCAATGTGGTCTACTTTATAGAATCATGTGTTAGCCTCTCAACAAGATTATTCCAACATCAATACATCTACAGAAGGGATAAAAGCAATCTAGACCACAAATCCATATTTCTAGAGCACCAAAACAAACTCAGTCATACATTCAAACATACATCAGCCAGCTTCATATGGATTGAAAGAAATGATTCTAAGCACAACATAAAGGAGGTATGGCACATTGCTAATAATTCAAACTCAATTAATAAAAAGAAATCTGGCTTCACACCTCTCTAAAAAATGGAATATTTAACTTATTTGTATACATTTACATAAATTTGCATCATATTTATAGCCACCACCCTATTGTCTATCAGTTATTGCTATGAATATGATATCAAAATCAACATATTGAAAGCAACTTAGCATAAAATTCTAACAGACTTAACATTTGTAGTACTTATAATTTTAATTACAATTTGATGAAAACAGTTAACCAATGTATGTATAATTAATCATTATATATTTAATACACTCATAAAGTTTGAATTCAAGTTTAACACAAATAATGATAATTGAACTTGTATAAATACACAAAAGATATATTTTATTATAATTAAACATTTCATATTAGCATATTTAATCTTCTATATTTTATCTAGTTGCATCGTGTCAATGCAAAGGTATATATTTTCGATGTATGTAAATGGGGTGCAACTATAACATTGTTATTTGGATGCCTTGGATAAACAAGATACACCTTTACTCAAATTATTGATGGATCTTTATGCAAGGATTCGTTTTAAAAATCATTATCAATTTTTATTCATTATTTTAATTTACAATCACTTAATTGATATTAGAATTTATAAAAAAATGTTTGAAACATTTCTTTAAAAACCAACTGCCATTTTGTCAAAATGGTGATCAAAAAGATGGTCATTTGTAAGATTGATGATATCATATGATAGTGACTTCATCAAATCTACATATTCCACAAATACAATGGTGACATTATGATAAAACTGTATGGCAAAATTTACTCAATATGCAGTATACAAAATTATGCTTTGATTATTCAATTAAAATATGATTAATGTACTTTAATTTTCATACATCATCGTTGCAAGACAATCAGTGCTTATTTATGATATATCCAAAGTAAAAAAATTTTCACTTTAATTCTTTGAGTCTTTTTGCAGCATTGATATTTATTTTTCAATCACATTTTTATTTTATTTTATAGAAATGCAGCAACCTTAAATAAAATGTAGTTAAAGAAATGAAATGTACAGTTCATTGTTGTGATTTTAGTAATGTATGTAAATGACTAGATCTTTTTTTGGCAAATCTGTTTAAGATAACACTGGCTATTATCTTGAATAAATCACAAATTACAAGATTATTAATTTAAAGCTGAAAAAATAAATTATATTTTGAACTTATGCTGAATAACCTTTCATCAAACAATGTTGATTATTAATGGCATAATATAAGAAATCATTTTTCTTAAAATAACCTACAATTATGATGAATGTATTTTACAATTACCATTATCATAATTTGCCACAGGAAAAATAATATTTGTAAAAATTTTAATCCCTAAAATGTATTGAATGTATATCAAAGAATGTTTTTGATTACTTGCTATTCTGAATGAAACTAGAATCTTTTATTCTGTAGACATTAATGATTAAAAATTGCAGAAATAAAAATAAATTAATGAATGAACATAAAGTGAATCATAAATACTTTTAAGTGGACATTATATTATTTCATTTAATTTTTAAATGTGTACTGTGGATTGTTTTTTATGCTTTATTTTAATTCAATGAATTGTGATTCAGATATCATTCTGTGGCTATATAAGAGGCAAAATAGCCATTGTCAGAAAAAATATATATTTTTTAATTTTAAAATTGTATCTAACAAAATGTTTAGATAGCACATTAAACCATGTATTTATTTAATAATATGTTTAACAAAATGATTATTCCATAATTAAAACATTTTTCAATTTAAGTGTTATTTTGAATTTTCTTCTCTATTTTGAATTTAAATTAACAATTGAATTTTTTTCTTCTAAAAACTTATTATAATTTCTTATTATTTGTGCCAGATTTTACTCTACAAAGCAATTGGGGGACCAATTTACTTTACTAACCAGAGGATATATTACTACTCTTCACAATAAAGCAGTGTAACAAGGGTTATGTTAAAGGTAAAAGCAATTATTATTTTTTATTTCTCAACATGAATTACACTAAAAAAACATAAAATCAAATTTAATACAATATTATAAATATATTTATTATAAAAAAATATATCTACCTATAATCAGTCAAAAATAGATTTTATGCTCTATTATACCTTTAATGATTTAATCCTTTTAAATTATGACATCGTCTATTATTACAGAAAGATGATGGAAGTTTTTGAAAATACTCAACTTTTTGCTTCTGTATAAAATTTTTATTTTATATAAAAACTCAATAAGTTGGACTTAATTTCTTTTTAATTTAATTTTGTAAACAGATAGAAAATCATATTTGAACTTTAACATTGAAAATTTTTGTTATGCAATAAAACGTATTACCTCAATACCTTGATCCCAACTTTTCTACACTATATATATGCTATGTTAATGATATGCTTATTTGTTCTTCTAATGCACAAATCAACAGCATACAAACTGCTCTCTCACAGATATTATCCTTAACATAAACTCAGAAAAATAAAGATTACCACCAAGGCACCAATTTCCTTGACTTCTATGTTCAATGAGAGAGTACCAATATTAATTATAAAATGCTCATTAAATCTATTAACATTCAAAGAGCCATACACCCTGAATCCATCACTCCAAAATCTTACAAGCTCACCGGTTTAAAAGCTTTTTTATACTGCAATCATTATTTGTGTAAGTTCGAGTAAGATAAGAAAATTAACATTGTCTTACCTCTAGGACTTGTGCAACATCGCAACATCAGCTATAAAAACAAATATTAACTCAAATCATTAAAAAGTTTATTTTAAGCTTAGACCGCCACTTCCAGAAGCTGATAATAAACCCTGGTTTTCACTACCATACATTTCTAGTATTACTCATCACCTTACTAAAATTTGCTCTACAAGTCACTAAATCACTCTACACACTCCTCCTTCTCTGAAATGACTTATTAACAACATAAAAGACATTCTACCTCCAAACCAGATATTGCAAATCATTTACAAAGTAAACATGCCCTCAAATCAACTCTATGCTCTATATAATGGAAAAGCAAAACCAACTTCTCTACTCCATTAGCACAACACCCTTTCATATTTAACCATGCTCAAACCCAAATGGATACCAATTTAATTTTTTATGAACATCAATCCATGTCTGGCTACCCCTTTGAGTCTACATCAGCCACCATTGTGTGACTAGAGTGCAACAACACCATGTGTAAACTGAAAGAAGTTTGGCATATCATGAGAGATATGAATGCTACTAACAAGAAAAATCCCTGCACTGCCTTCTCTAAAAAATGGCCTATCTAAGTAAATATTTTAGCCATTCAATTATGTTAATTATCCATTCACATTTATTTAATAAAGCTGGAAATCTTCCATTTGTCACTTTCCATCTCTTTAATATAACTTAGTCGAAAGTGCACTAGACAAAAATTGAGGACAAGGGTATCTCGTATACATTTTTACATATAGTTATTTTTCTATATTATACTTAAACTTTATGAATATTGAAAAGCTGACTTGGAAATAACAATGACATACATAAATGTCACCAATGAATGTTGGTACATACATTCAGAAAATGAACAAATTCTTTTTTAAGTTTTTTTTAATGTGAAGAAACAAAAGTGAATTTCTGAAAAATATATAAAATTTTACTTTAAAATATGGTCTGTGTTTTCTTATTAAAATATTTGATAAAATTTAAACACCATGCCAATTTTAACACATAATGATGTTGCATGCTGAGTTTCATATGAAGCACTGTCAACAAAGAAAGAACACCTGTAAAAAATGCCTTTCCATTGAGAACAATAAAGTTAATTGATATTTGCCAACAGTCCATATAATATTGACCTTTCAGATACTTTTTTCCAATTTAGAAATCAACAAAGCTAGTATGGCAGAATCTATGTTATAGAAAAAAGCCGACACTAACACTATTCATGATATTGGTAAAACAGCCATTTAAAACAGTGGAACTATCACACTTTTTCTAAGAAAAATGTCCAACAATTCTCAGTAAACGTGAGATTTATCAAATTTATCGGTATTTCACATGACATGATGGCTACTGTATTTTAAATTCAGTAAATAAATATTTTTATTCAAAATATAATATTGAAGTTTGCACATTTATGAATTTGATTTAGTCTTTTAGTGAACATTGAAATGCGAAAGCAATTACATGTTTACGTGAATTATCTTATTTGTAAATGCTTATATGTGTTTCAAAATATATATCACATAATTCAATTGTCTTAAGTAAGAAATTGAAGTTGTTTATGTTTGGCCAAATACACATAAATAATATTCATGTTTGAGAAGTTCAATGGGAGTATAACCAGTTGTAAGTCTTTATAAACGTAATTCTAATTATATCATACTTCAACTAGATAATCTTAAAATATTTCGGTAATAGTGGTATATACACTAATGTATTTACTTTGTGGCTTGAGGTTACAAATGCATTATTCATTTGTAACTAATATTCATTTTCTACTGTAAAGCCACATATTTATAAAAAAATTATGACCATATTTAATTTTAATTCTAACTTAAGTAAGGATATTTTATATAGTAAATACCTTATGAACATGAAAAACATACTACTCTAAATTAACTCTAAATAACCATTAATTAAAAGCTAGTAAAAAAATAGCAGCCAAATTATATATATATAAAAGACAAGCATTATATAGCACGAGTTATATTTTTAGTAAAATATGTTGTATAATAATGAACAGTAAATCAAAAACAAGTCTGTAGTATTTTTGTGAAGTGAGAAAATGAATTATTGATTTAGTAAGAAAAAAATGGTCTCTAAAGTGATCTGTATATTTCTAAATGAGCAGCAGATATATGGCAATATTGTTTGTGGTCTTGAAACAGTTAAAGTTATAAAATAAATAAGAAAGAGTTGTTTTGGTTAAAACAAAAATACTTAAATTTATGGCTAAATGATGGAAATCATAAGAACATTTCAATTTATTGGTCTTGTATTACATGAGTAAGCCTTAAGTCTTTACAAAGGATTTAGCCAAAAATCTGAATCACACATTTCCAAGCTATTCACTGCAAATTGGGGAAGTTTTATAAATTCCAAAATTGTTGCTGTCTTAAAAATATTAAAATAACCAGGTATTCTGCACCTGCTTATAATGAAGTTGCAGCATTATTGAAATCCAAAATATATATTTAATTGTAATGAAACAGAATTATAAATGTCTGAACACACACATAGTACTGTATACATATATGTAAATGTGCATTCTCAATTTATTATTAATATTAAATTTTTTAATTTTGTTTATATTATAATCTTAATTTATATATGCATAAACTCACACACACACACATATATATATATATAATGAGCTTGCCAATAGCTCTTAACAAGTTTTTCAAAATATCCTTATCCCCAGGCTGGTTTCTAGCTCTGGGTTTCATCAGTGAGGTGCTAGGATATTCAAGCATCAGATTTAAAATACCAAGTTAAGCCCAGTACTTTATCTAATGTTTAACTATTAAGTAGAAAATCTGAAATTTTAAGACATCCATATCTTCAAATCCAGCTATCTACTTAAATAGCCATATGGGACTGAATTAAGTTCAGATACACCATATGTTTAATACTTTCAGCAATATAAAAGCACAAAATCCATAAGAGCAATAACAATAATTGCAAGGAAATCAAGTTATATATCACTGGACTTAATTTAATAATCTTGTATTACATACAAATGTTATATAATGAGCATTCCAATAGCTCTTAGCAAGCTTTTCAGAATATCTCTATCCCCAGACCAGTTTCTAACTCTGGTTTTTATCAGTGAGGCACTTGGATATTCATGCATTAGATTTAAAATACCAGTCAAGCCCAGCACTTTATCTAATGTTTAACTATTTTTTCAGATATCCATGTCTTCAAATCCAGCTATTTAACTTAAATAGGCTTTGATGATTTTATATTGCTAAAGCTATTAATATGATGTATCTGAACTTAGTTCAGTCCTATATGGCTATTTAAGTTAGCTGGATTTGGAGACCTGGATGTCTAAATTTCAGATTTTCTGCTTAATAGTTAAACATTAGATAAAGTGCTTTGTTTGACCTAGTATGTTAAATCTAATGCTTGAATATACTAGTGCCTCATTGATGAAAGCTAGAGCTAAAAACTGGTCTGTGGATAGTGATGTTTTGAAAAGCTTAAGAGCTATTAGCACACTCATTATATAATACTTGTAATGCAAGCATATTAAACTAAATCACGATATATGACTTGATTTCCTTACAATGATTTATGTATGTATGCATATATACAACAGTTTGATATTTTTGATTGCTATCTATATTGAGATTGTTTATGTGTTAACTGTTTTCTAATGGTTACTTATAAACCCATTTAGCCTTGAAAATTATTACACTTATTATTCAAGTAATACTTTAGGTCCAATTTGAAAATTATAATTGCAATTTGTAATGTTATAATTGACTATTTATTAGTCTGTATTCACAACAGGTTATATTTATCTGTTGATGGAAATTTATTTAAAACTTCTTGTATCAATAATTTCAATCTCTGTGGTCAAGTTGCCATCTTTAGTGTCTATATAAATATATTGGACCATAAATAAAAGTGGTATTCCACCTTTATTGTTAAAAAGAGGTTGCCTTGACAGTAATTTGAGATTTTTTGATTGTTATCTATATTGGGATTGTCTAAGAGTTGACTGATTTCTAATGGCTAAATATTACAATACCCGTTATAAAAAATATTATATAAAAAACATAAATAATTGTAGTTTAAATTCTTTTGAAGTGCTTTCGATTAAGTAGTAATCCTTGTCAGCTTTAACTGAATTTCAAATTTTTTTTATAACATAACATTATGTATATTTCCATAAGCTGTGTATGGCAGTATTTGCAACTTGCCTATTAATAACATCATCCTTATATTTATCGATCAAAATTGCCTCTAATTTTCCGCTTTTTATGATTCCTTTCTTCCATTAATATTTTTATTTCATTACTATTAAATGTAAACCTATAATTACAAGTTTTTTTCATGGTCAAAGAATACTGAAGCTGTACCAAATTGACTATTTACATTATTTTTAATTTGATTATATAATAATTGATGCTCTTTCAATCTTTTTTCCACGGAACATCTCGATTCACTGATATATAATTTTTGTCATCCACAAGAAATCTGATGAATTTTATTACTTCTTTGCAACTTAGGAATTATATTCTTAGAATTATTAATCAATCGATTAACATTCAGGAGGAACACAAAATGAAATATACTTTTTTTGAAATATATTCTTAATTAATTTAGATTGCATGTTATTTATAAATCATATAAATTTATTATCTAAGGTAATATTGCAAACCCTCTTCTTATTATTAAATGAATTTACTGTATGCAAGATTTGGTTTTTATCATAACCAACCTTTAAAAGTTCATTAGAAAAGATTTCAATATTTAAAATTTTATCACTCCTATATTTATATAATTTATCATTGCGATGCAAAAATGATTTCAGACTTGCCATTTTATGTGTCACTGGAACAGTGATTTAAAATTGAAGGAGCATTAATTATTATATAATCGAATTAAAAATAATATAGTCAATTTGGTACAGCTTCAGTATTCTTTGACCATGAAAAAACTTGTAATTATAAGTTTACATTTAATAGTAATGAAATAAAAATATTAATGGAAGAAAGGAATCATAAAAAGAGGAAAATTATAGAGGCAATTTTGATCGATAAATATAAGGATGATGTTATTAATGGGCAAGTTGCAAATACGGCCATACACAGCTTATGGAAATATACATAACATTAAGTTTTTAAAAAAATTTGAAATTCAATTAAAGCTGATGAGTGTTACTATGTAATCGAAAGTGCTTCAAAATTTAAACAACAATATTGTTGATACTGTGAATTATTTATGTTTATATATATATATGAAAAACAAAAAAACACAAGTTAAAACTTGCTAACGCTTGTATTTATGACAATAGATGGCGTTCTACCAAAAACACCGTCAAGCGTAGTTTGTTTACATAAACGTCAGAGCAAGCATTCACTATCTCTAACTTTAATTTCCACCTTCAGATCATGATTTCAAGCTATTTGCTATCATCAGTGAAGGACAGGAATAAGAAAATAGATCTAAACACAAACTCTGAGCGTTTATGAAACAGTTTCTATTCAGCTTGCAAGTGTGAATCTTTTAAACACATAATGTCTTCAAACTCAGCATAGCAAGCCAGATAGCTACATGGGTCTGATCTCAGTTCAGCATCACCACATAGAAGCCTCTGCAATATATATCATTGCAAGACCTCAAAGGTACATTTATGAAAAACAAAAAAACACAAGTTAAAACTTGCTAATGCTTGTATTTATGACAATAGATGGCGTTCTACCAAAAATACTGTCAAGCGTAGTTTGTTTACATAAATGTCAGAGCAAGCATTCACTATCTCTAACTTTAATTTCCACCTTCAGATCATGATTTCAAGCTATTTGCTATCATCAGTGAAGGACAGAAATAAGAAAATAGATCTAAACACAAACTCTGAACGTTTATGAAAGTTTCTATTCAGCTTGCAAGCATAAAACTTTTAGACATGTAATGTCTTCAAACTCAGCATAGCAAGCCAGATAGCTACATGGGTAGTTAGAGATAGTGAATGCTTGCTCTGACGTTTATGTAAACAAACTATGCTTGATGGTGTTTTTGGTAGAATGGCATCTATTGTCATAAATACAAGCGTTAGCAGTTTTAACTTGTGTTTTTTTGTTTTTCATAAATGTACCTTTGAGGTCTTTCTTGCAATGATATATATTGCAGAGGCTTCTACTATGTGGTGATGCTGAACTGAGATCAGATCCATGTAGCTATCTGGCTTGCTATGCTGAGTTTGAAGACATTACATGTCTAAAAGATTCACGCTTGCAAGCTGAATAGAAACTGTTTCATAAATGCTCAGAGTTTGTGTTTAGATCTATTTTCTTATTCCTGTCCTTCACTGATGATAGCAAATAGCTTGAAATCATGATCTGAAGGTGGAAATTAAAGTTAGAGATAGTGAATGCTTGCTCTGACGTTTATGTAAACAAACAATGCTTGACGGTGTTCTTGGTAGAATGCCATCTATTGTCATAAATGCAAGTGTTAGCAATTTTAACTTGTGTTTTTTTGTTTTTCATAAATGTACCTTTGAGGTCTTTCTTGCAATGATATATATTGCAGAGACTTCTACTATGCGGTGATGCTGAACTGAGATCAGACCCATATAGCTATCTGGCTTGCTATGCTGAGTTTGAAGACATTACATGTCTAAAAGATTCATGCTTGCAAGCTGAATAGAAACTGTTTCATAAACACTCAGAGTTTGTGTTTAGATCTATTTTCTTATTCCTGTCCTTCACTGATGATAGCAAATAGCTTGAAATCATGATCTGAAGGTGGAAATTAAAGTGAGAGATAGTGAATGCTTGCTCTGACGTTTATGTAAACAAACTACGCTTGATGGTGTTTTTGGTAGAACGCCATCTATTGTCATATATATATATATTGTAATCATCAAGATTGTGTAGTCAATCAACAAGACTAAGAAGGCCAACTAGGAACTCTTAATGAGCAGACAGGGATACTCCATGCTCCTAGTTAAACCTCTACCTAAACTTCCTGATCTCGGCTACATAATTAACATTCTTGACATCACCCAGCTTCCCTTATTCATACAGTGACATAGCTCAGGGTTTGAATACTGACTTTCTTCTTAGGTCACATTTTTAACTTGTGACCTTACAACACACTAATACTCATTAAGGTTCTATATTAATTTATTTACCTTACAATTAATATGATTTTGAAATTTGATTATTTCTATAATGTCATATGGATGTGATTGTTTTGGCAATTGAATAACTTTACTGATTTATGTATAATAACTACTTAATAGTTCCAACTCACAATGATGACACAATTTGAATTAACAATGTTAATATGTTTATTACATAAATTTAAAAAGCCATGAATAGAGTAGCTTTCAAATTATTGGATTAAAATAATCTACTGCCTTTAACATAGTATTATAGAAGGTAGTGGCAGCTTACAGCAATAATGTATGCTCTATTTAATTTGTACTAAAGTGTAATGAGCACATACGTACATTACATTATTTTTTTTAATTATTAAACATTAAAATAAAAAGTTCGCATTTAAAAAATTTTTTTTTAAGACAGAAAAATTGAAAATAAATTCTACCTTAAACTCGTATATATATAAATCGCACAGAGGAGAAAAATTATTAAAATAAAACTTTATTAAAGAAAAAGTATTTTAAAACTAAATTTTAAAAAGATTTGGAGATAAAATTATATCTTTAAATTTATCTTTAAATATATCTTTGGATTTGGAAAACAGGTTAATTAATGTTATGGAAATGATTATTTTAATTAGTCCAAGTGAATAAGTCCTTGGGTATTTAAATGTATAAACAGCGGTCAGATAGGAAAACAATAGAAACTTTTAGCAAATAAAAAGAAATCCCTATGGAATCAGGCCTCAGCGAAAAGACCACCATCATCGATGATGTAATGTTGAGTCAATCCTTAAGATTAATATAAAAGGATTATTAAGAGAGGACTGAGATGTGTTAAGTCAGAGAGTTGGAGGTGAAGGGATTGAAAGACGCACTTTCAATTCCTTCAGTTGTTATAAAAATGGAAAAATGAAACATCGCTTTTCTTATACTGAGGACAACAGGATCATTGGGGGATTTAATGTGGATTGCAAACGGCATGCAATGAATAAAGAGGAACGTTAAAAAAAAATCGTAAGAACTTTAAAAACATTTTGAAACACTATGAACATTAAATTAAAAACTTTCCATATTTAAAATAATTAAGAAATAGAATCCTATCTGACCAACATTATTTATTAATTAGTTATAATTTTATTTAATGTATTTCTTTTGTAAAATCATTTCTATTTATTTGTTTATTTGTTCTTTAAGTTTTATTATGATTTCTGTTTTTCATTAAACTAGTTATATAAATATTAAACTTAAGTTGGGCGTGAATGGCTATATAGATTTGTAAAGTTATATTAGGGGAGGGTAATCTTAGGTTATTCATTTTGTAGTTGAATTAGGTCAATGGATTGGATATATTGGTGTAATTAGTAGATGTAGTACGAGATTCGCTATGGGCAGAATCGCTATTATATGCCGCACACTTCCATTTTGCCTATGGAAGGGATTATAAGACGTAGAATGCTGTTCCTTTTGATGGAGTTTTTTTTTATTGCTCTTCTTGTCTGATAGATGTAATATTCCTATCTGATGAGAAGCAGTTTCTTCTCTTAACCTAATTGTGCTGCCGTATTCGTATTACATTGAACACATCGATATATCAGATGGATTGAAGTTTGGTTTGACTGCGAACCTTTGGCCTAAGGTTAAACAAGGATTGAATGTTTTATCTTCAAATGCAAATCTATGTAGTCCATTCATACTCGACACCCATAAATAAAATTGCATTAAATTTAAGTTGGGTATAGACGCTTGCATGGGTTCGTTACCGGTTAATTGTTTTTGGTTTTCATAGGTGATCAAAATATATAGACATTTGGTAAATACTGATACCTTACGATGAGTATCTAAGATGTATTTATTCGGATGTCTTTTAAGTTATTGGTGTTAATACGGTGTCTTATGATGAACACCATTGGGTTTCTTGTATTCCCTATGCAATTGACGGTATCAATGATTTTGTATTTTGATCGTTTATGTTTACTTTGAAATGTTTTTAACCGTGTAATCTATGTAACCGATCTATACTCAACATTATAAAACAAACTTTCATAAATCCATCTGTGTGAACTTAATTAAAATGTAAATTTAAATTATAAAATCAAATTAAAATCTAAAATAAACATACTAAAATAATAATGTTAAATTATATATATATATGTGCGTAAATAAATTTTTGTATGTTAAGTACTGGCAGTGATTTATTTTATTTATTTTTTAATATTGAAATATAATTAGATAAGATATTATATTACTAAATCTCTGCTACTCCCTGAGCTAGTGACTTGGGCTAACGACCGGAATCAAAATTTAAAAAAAAAATAATAATTTTTTTTGACTTACGTATCTGCCTACTTTATAAATTTTTCTAGGTTCAAATGCCTAGATGGCACACTGTAGTGCAAATCACATTAAGTCCATTCTCCAGATCATTACAAAAGATATGAGGAACTATCAGCCTTTGATAGGTTTGCATCTATCATTCTATTACATATTAATATGTTTTATGAGACAATTGTGGATGAGTTAAATTGAAGGCCATCAAGCCTACCCATGATGGTTGATAAGCGCAGATGAAGGTTATGCAGTTAAACTTTACTTGGACATTGTGGCACTATCCAATGTGAGTGTTGTCAATGGTAAAACTAATAGAAGGATGATCAGTTTAGTGATCCAATGGCACTTTTCACAATTAAGGATGGATATTCTGGCCACAGGGGTGCTCTTGCTTCTAACTGAGGTGCATATCAATGAAGAAAATGATTGTGCTAAATCTAGTATTTGGGGTGGCAAGAAGTCTTTGGCTCCATCACACAAACCTAGAACCATGCTAATACTTGATTAGGAATCTAGGCACACAAGGAATATAGCCTGCATTTGTCACAGTGTCTATATGAAGATAAGTAAACTATTTGGTGAGAAGAGGTAACAAAATCAATAATAATATGACCATTGATTGCAACACATATGAAGAATAGGAATGCAATTATATAGAAAGATAAATTATTAAATCCTCCATCTACATTGATAATAAACATTGTGAAACATTTTCTATATGATAAATAAGCATCCTTAGTTAACCATGTATGATTGTCTTATAACTATAACCCATTCACAATAGCAATTTTTTTTCTCACCTTAAACTTGGAAATCTGATAATATAACATTTAATGTAGAGGAATGATTAATTACCCCTAATATAGACTAATAGCATGATCCATTAGTTCTTACATTGTTTATCTGTGAATTGCAGCTTGATTTCCATTTAGGTTCCACTGCATCAATAGGCAATGCAATACATACATCTTGATAACTTTAATAATATTACTTTTATGTAATGGAATCTTGAATTATAAATATGACAGCCTTAATATTAATTTTCATTACATAGGATCAGTTTTAGCAAGATAGAATTGTTAATGTTAGTGGCATGTGAAATAAAACTTAAACAGAATTAATATATTGTTTTTATTAGATATCTTCAATTATAAACTAATTTCTATTGCATGGTTTGGGTTATATTTATAGAGCAGCATAATAAACAAAAATGATTTATATAATTAATTTAATGGGAATATGCTCAACATTCTTCACTAATTCTTTACATAATTCTAAAAAATTGAAAATAACTTTACTTGACATGATGAGGGGAATTAAGAGCAAGCAAAAAAAAAAAATTAGATATAGTTTGTTATTTATTTTAAAATTTTAGAGCTTTAAATTTAGTGTTTTCTTAACTTGCTATATCTCATTGGGACATTGAGAGTAGAGAAGCATAAACACATTTAATGATTTGAATTTAACTCCCTCCATCACTCAAGGTAACAAATAAAATGCAAAAAACATAGATTTCTAATTTGCTAAGTAATTAAAACCAGTAGATTTACTATCACTAATAAATACTATATAAAATTTACTAAGTTAAGACTAACTGAAGAAAATATGCTAAAAGAATTGAGTTACAATCAAAAACTTCTGAATAAAATTTAAGCATTTACCAGCAAGATGATAATGACTTTCGGGACTTCTGCACAGATGGATATATGGATTTACGATCTCCAGACTTGCATGGAGATGGTAGGATGTAGATGAATCTTAATTATATTGATGGAACTTTTCTGGATGCCAAACTTCTCTGATGACCATGGAGAAGCTGACACCCATCTACTCGATCATAACAGTAGGTACTTTTAACATTTTCTTTTCTTCTTAGTAACAAGCAGAATTTTAAATAGGATAACTAATTAGAAACTTATGCCAAACATATAAGATCTTGTTCAAAATATTAAGCCAAATCTAAAATGGATCTTGTAAATACCCTTGTCTTTTGTAAATAGGATCTTGTATAAAAAAATATTCTTTTAACTTCATATATATTTTAATATATATTTCAAATCTTTATTTCATCAGTTTTTAAAACATGTGAAAAAGATGATCACCAAGATGGTAATTTGGGCTCAACCAGAACTCATCAGTAGACTTAGATTATAATTTCTTACACAATTCCATGAGATATTTAGGATTTTATAAATAGAAATTTAACAATTTGATTACAAATGTCAAACTTTCTGAACTCACAACTTTACTACAGATCACTTTATAAAATTATATTAATGATTATTACTGATTCTTTATTAAACTAGAGAGATTATCTCTTTCCCAAATAGTCTTTAATTCTCAAATAATTCGATATGTATGTTGTATTACTTTTATATCTAAAAACACAAGTAATAGTATCAAAGATTAAGTTTCTATATGTATATATATTATAACCAAAGGTTTTTGACTATAGAACTTTATGTTAAGTGTTTGTACTACTTTATCTATTAAAAAAATTAGTTTATTTTCTGTTAAATGTAGTAATTCTTTTAATAAGTTATCCTATTGATTTATAACTATTATAAATATAATTATTTAAGACAAATTTAAATAAGTGAATTTAAGTAATTTAAACTAATTTTAAAATTGTAAGTGCTGTAAAACTGTAGTCAGTATTTTAATGAAATACTTATTCTTAACATTTTGTAGGCTAGATATGATTATACTCTTAATGTAGTCATTGCATGTATTTATTAAGTTAAATCATTGCAAAATAAACACTTAAATAATATTAATAAAACTTTATTGACTTTTGTTAATATAATCAATTTATTACAATTCATATTAAAATATTGTTCTAATTGCTTAGTCTTTTATAAATATTAATAAGTAGCAAAATGCTTTAAAATTATTTCTAAGTAATATTTTATTATGTGTGAATGCATGTTATCTATTTCAATTTATATTTAAACATTCTTGTTAAGATGACAAGAACAATTAAAACAATTTTAAACTATAATATTTTGTTTATAAAAATGTTTTAAAAAATATTGTACTTAAGTGAATATTTTGATTATTTTAAAAAAGTAATTTAAATTAATTATTGGTATATTTTTATTTATTACATAATTTCTAAAATGTATAATATAACAAAATGATGTAATATTAATTTGTTCCCTCTAAAATTTTCAGTGAATTTAAAGTTATTGTTAGCACATCTGATTTAACTAAATTGGGTCACATTAATTAGTTAGTAATTCACAGCCTAATTGTCAGTCATTAATTTATTTATCACCTGACTAGTTATATTTAAGCTCTGACCATGTGAGTTCTTGTCATCATTTTTCTTCATTGTTTTATTATGTGTAATTTTTTTATAATTATTTGTTTACTACTTTAAACCATGAATGGCTAAAATAATCATCTGCTTGGGTCTCCAGATTTTGCCTCTCCATCTCTCTTTAGAATCGTCTCAATATATACATCATTCACAAAATTTCAACAGTACGTAAATATGGAAGTAATGTGCTATTGTAATTATTATTAACAAGAATTTGCTATGGAAGTATAATTATATTGCTCAAACTTTTATTAATATTCAATTGCTTGTTTAGTCATGCTAAAATTATATGAAATTATTACTTTTAAAATGTTGAATATCAAAAATTTGCATCAGATTTAAACTGTTTATTATACTTTATTCTATGATGAATTATTGACTATATATTTTTGCAATGCATAACTTTATTATTTACAAAAGATTCTCATTGAGCTTAATTTCATATCATAATCAAATTAAAACTTTTTCAAACTTTCAGAAGGTTATAACTGATAAAAACAACTGTGGAATAATACTGATAAGGGTATGAATGCATTTTCCTTGTTATGAAAGCAAATTATTCTATTGTTATTTCTTCATAATCTAAAATAACTTTTATGAAAATTGTCATTGTGCTATTTTAAAATAAATGTTTATTTTGACATTTATAAATTTGCAGAATGGATATATTATATTTTTTTATGAATTAAGTAGTAGCAATTTGCCTTCAAATAAAATATACTTGATAAAATATTGCATAATAAGAATATATTTTTCCTTATTATAAAAATGTTTACATATATGTTTGAATGTACTTTATTATTACTAAATATTTTATCTCTCTGTGAAAGATAAAATAAAATATAAAATAAACTCAATGCTTACTAGTCTATATATTATTATTAAATGGATATTATGCTCTATAAGTTTCAAATAACTGGAAATAACTATTGTGTAGTCAAAAAACTATCATTGAATTTTAAAGCTTCATATTATTCGAAAAAACTTTTGTATTTTTTATATGTTCATTGATTTAATCTTCACATTATTTCAAAAGGAAATATTGCATAAAATGTGCTATTAAATATTTTACTGCTAATGGAATATAAAATATTGCATATTCTGTGCTTTCTACAATCTGCTCATTGTTTTATAATGTGTATTGTTTTAAAAGTTTTGCTGTGTTCCCTATAAATTATTTACTGATTAAAAAAACTTTGCATTATCTTTAATGGAGAATATAGTGTGCTCTTTATAAATTTTTCATTACATGAATCTACAAATTGCTTTCCAAAAAGCTTGAAATAAATATTATGCTTATCAATTTTTAAGACTTTAAATTTTGAATGGTCTCATAGGAAATTACATTTTCTTATTGTCGTATTATTTTAGCAAATACTTCGTTATTTACTTTGAATGGCTTTTTCAAAATATCAGTGCTTACTAATTTATGTGCCTCGGACCATTGTCTGGATACTTTAATATAATCTTCAACAAATCCAAAATATCATTGTGTAAACTATTGTGCATTGAAATTATTGATTTCAGAACTTAAATGGTAAAAAGATTAAAAATATTTAGATATGTTTTACTTACATGTATTAGTTTTATATTGCATACTATTACGAGTTCTCAGAATATTAGTCTAGAAATATAATCAGATGACACATATATATCCTGAATGGAATAGTTTAGTATGTATAAATAAATAGTAGAAATTATGTAGAATAGGTTTTTTTCCCATATGTCATAGCATCAGCTGAGAAGCAAACCCGCAACAACTGTCTGCAAGCAACTGCTTGCTTGCAAGGCAGCTGTGCTGACCTCTTGGCTAACGACGCTTGACTAGAATAGAAGCTTAGCTTAGAATATCGTTTTTATTAATGTCCTAAGCTACAATTCATATGCCTAGTTATATTTTTTCTTTATTTATTGTTTTATCGTTTTTTCACGTTTGTTATTGCTATGAGATAGTATGAATAATGCTATTTTCATATATTTTTATCATGCTTGTGAGATGTAATGCTTTGGTGACAGGTAGCTAATAATGATACTTAGGCAATCTTCCGTGATGGCTTACTTTTAGTAATTTATTGATTATATAATAGATTCTAAGTCATTGTGTGCACTTTTGAATTTTTATATTTCGTGATGAAATTTTTCAGGTCATGGGTGATAACAACCTTACCTTTATTTTGCTCGTGTAATAGTTTGATAATGTTGATTTGTCTAGTCTGCATATGTAATGTGTTTTAAAAACTACGATAAAATGGTTTTGTGGTTAAATTTATAATTACTTTTTGTGGCAATAAAGTTATACATCTTCAAAGTTCATCGTTACTATATTACTGATAAGATTTGTTTGTTGATATTATTAAATATATTTCATACTGTGACATATAGAAATGAAAGCTGGATTAATAAATAAATGTGCAGTTTTCTGTATTCATATTTAAATCATATTGGGTTTTTTATAATTCAAATATTATTTAAACTTTATACTTTTAACTATTACTTCAGAATTTGTACCTGTATCATCTACATTGTCGCAAACGAAAAATTACATAGATTTTAATTTTAAAGTATAGGGATACAAGATTATAAAAGTCATTCTATTAAAATGTATATTATTGATATATCCTTGATTAGCAATATTACATTATTGATATATCCTTGAATTAGCAATATTATATTTTATTTTAAGATAAGAGAACCATATCTTAGATCACTTTATAATTATTTTATATTAGAGTTTCATGATTAATGTTTAAGAAAAATTTATTAGTTGCATTAAGATATTATCCAAAGATTGGATCATAGCTGATAATTATTTACTAGGATCACATTCATAGTTTGGAATAAAAACATAAAATGAAGACTATAATAATATTTGTGTATTAGAGAATTTTTTAATAAGAACCTTGAGATGTGATTTAAGATTTATTTGGCTTGATAATTTTTTATAGTAACAAGTTTTTATGTAACCTTTATAACAAAGGTTGAGAGAGTATTAGAACTCTTAACTATCTTGTTTTAGAGCAGCCTAAGTGCTAGCTATACTATTGTTATAGTGCTTTTTTGTATGACCAAGTTGTCGCAGTAAGTGACCCTTGATGCGAGGTTATAATATATATATATATATATATATATATATATATATATATATATATATATATATATATATATATATATAAAGTGCATATTTATCTTCATTCATGTATAGATAATATGCCATACACTTTCAATAGACTGAATAATGATTATTTTAAAATTCTTTGCAGAGGTGCTTCAAACTTCTATACATGTAACTCCATTAAAGGTTCAATCAATTAAAAAAGTTAGGATAGATATAACCTTTAATCTTATTATGTTTCAATGCCTGTAAAATCTGTACAATGTATTATTAAAATAATATCAATTGTCCAATTGTTGGTAAGTCCAGCTGTAATGTTGATACAATAAGAAACAAATTTTCTGATATTATAATGAGCACACTCTATCAATAAATATTTTAAATATAAAGGCAACCATCCGCATTTAGAGCTTACTTTTAAATAAATGTACTTACGGATTAGTCCTGCAACATAGGAAAGATGGTATGCTTTTTCACATCTGCAGTAATTAAAAATTATGAATTAACACACATTATCTCAAATATTATGCTTTGCATTGGCAAAACCATCTTCCCCCTCTCTCACAAACTAGAGGAGATGATACACCTTTTCACATCTGCAATGCCAGTGCAAAGCACCTAGTTTGTGAGAAGGGAGGAAGATTGTTTTGCCACTTTGATGGTGAACACGAATTATACTATAATATTTAAGATAACATATGTTAATTTATAATTATAGCAGATGTGAAAAGGCATACCAACTCCCCTATATTGCATGACTAATACCTAAATACCAAACCAACATTCATGGACAGTGCTGGAAATGAAGAGTAATTTTATCACTCAGCCAGATGTTTAAATCAGCTTGTGTGAAAGGTAATTTCCTTCCATCTAAATTATCTATATAAAAAAACGCTGTTATTTAATATTTACATCTATTGAAACTAATGTGATTGTTATATCAGGTTTAAAATGAAATACTGTCTCTTACCTAGGATTTATTAATCAACCTTTACTTAGTTGTTATAAATATCTGGCTGTTTAATAAAAGTATACTCCATTTCTAGCACTGTCAATGACTGTTCTATTATTTAAAAGTAAACTTTAAATATAAGTAACTTTATTTTTAAAATATTTATTGATGTGAAGTGCTGAATTATTCATAGCCATGTGTAAAAAGTTGTTTGCTTTCATATAAAAAATGCTGTTATTTAACATATATATATATAATCACAAGTTATATTTTCTTATCGATTTAACAAATTATTTCCTAATAATAAAAATAATTTACTTATTTTTCTTTTTTATCCAAATAAATGGAAATCTATCCATTACATTTCGGTTTATGATAATTAAGCAGTGTTTGAGCATTTTTTTATTTTCCGAGTTGTAACTTCTATATGGTAATCAGTGTTTTTTAAATCTCTTGACATTAATGCTAAGAATCATGAATATAATGCTCCACATAGACAAAAAATAATTATATTACTTTTATGTTATTTACAAATGTTATCGTTAACATTACATCATCTATAAACTTTGGATGCTGGGACACTGGCCATTTAATTAGGGTTTGTCCAAAAGATTATGCACAGAATGTGGGAAAAGCAATAGTGGATTTCACAAATGTACAATAATAAACAAAATTAAGAATTCTTGCACAGTAGATTTGAAGATGGGACAAATGCAGGTCAAGCTAGCAATGTGGCCAAAGAGATAAAGAAACAATCAGCACAGGCAGAATTGACCAGCTTCGAACCAATACAATCTGAAGAGTCTGAAGGCACATTTGAAGAAATTGGTCAATTAAAAGAAGCTATCATGTTCAGTGATACCAACTCCAATGAGTAAAATGACACAAGGTGCAAGTTTCAAAAGGAAAAATCAGAATGGCTCTGGCTCACAAACTGATGAGCATAGTGTTGTGAGCTCAAATATTGAGCTGTGTGATGAGCAAGAGGAGAAAACTGAGGGTCTCTCAAGGAGAAAAAGGAAAAGAAGACAGAAGAAACTGGCTTAATATGAGTCAGGGGATGAGATGGAAACTGAATCAGAAGGTCAGATAGTTAATGGCCCAGAGGTAATGGAACATGATATTTTAACTCATCCCATGATCTTCAAATGTATTGTTGAATCTAAAGGTGCATGTATATAGTGAGAGAGAAGTAGGGCAAGTCTTCTCAGAAGAGGCAGATAATACAGAGGAAGAAATCGATAACATAGAAGAGCAATGGATCAATGAGGCTCATAGTGACAGGTCCAGAAACAGGCAAAGTGAAGTAGTGCAGGTTATCTCAGAAGAGTCTGATAATCCCAGTGAAAGAACTTAATAACATACAAGAGCAATGGAGTGATGAGGCTCATGGTGACAGTCCCGGAAGTGAAGAAGTAGATGGCTGTCCAAAGAAAATGCAGCAACAAATTAGTACTAGCCCTGTGTGTACTGATGAAATGGAAGAAATCACAGATCATGAAGAAATAAGCTTGCAAGAGGAAAATTTTGAAAAAGTCTCTGAACAGGAAAGCGATGGAAATTCAGAAATGGTTTAAAGTATAAATTCCATATTTGTGGTTTATACAAAGATATGGCAACATGGATGAAGTTCTAAGGATCTGTGAATTAAAGGAACTTGGCAATTCAAAGACTTAATCAATGGAGAAGACTAGGGTTATTGACTGTGGTAGGATCTCAAGATTTCTTTAAACAAATGTATTTACATCATGGGGTGATCAGTCACCTGCATTTTTTTTTTTTTGTTTAATTAAAAAAAACTACACAAAAGTTTATAATCGCTATATTATTTCAAATTTTAAAATACATCATGTGAGGAGAGATATTAAGCAAGGACCTTTTATTTTGAAAGATTTTGCTATAAATTGAGCTTGAGTAATGAATAAAAGATGGGACTGAGGCTAAATATTTATGCTTATTTAACAAATGAAGTAAAGATGGATAGGACATCATCCTTTTGCATAAATAGTCTCATTTTAAACAAAAATATTACTTAAAATACTAACATGTTTAATCCATCAGCAATGATTAAGCCAAATTCATGCAATGTTGAAAATAATTCAAGCCAAATTCATGCAATGTTGAAAATAATTCAGAGTCACATGGTGAGGTAAAAATAATTTTTTTGTAGCGCTCATCACTTTGATTTCAAATTTCATTCCAAAAGTGATCGATAATTGAAGTCCTTTTCAGTGGTCAAATTGTATATAATCTTCTGTATTATCTGTAAAAAAAACATCTCTGGTAAAAAAATTCCAAGAGTTTTTCATCACGAATCTAAATACATTTTGATATGGAAAATCTATCAGTTGGAGCAGAAGCTTAGCTGACGCACTCTTCTCAAAATAGTTTTGAATAAATTTTCTAAACTGCTGGACATTCATTTCACAAAATAGAAAACATAATATAGAAGGGCAAACAGATTCCAAGGACATTTCAAAACCTAAAACCATTTGTTTTTTTTTTTTTTTTTTTAAAAAAGGGATTTTATTCCAGAAATACTTGACAGCTAAGTAATGATTTCCATCGATTGCTAAATCAAACCCAGAGCTCCAAATATCTTCCAGATTATGCATGAACTTCTTTCTACTTATTATAAAGTAATACCAAAATGAAGTCAGATCAATGAAAAATAAATCTTAAGAAAACACATAGCGATATTCATTAGTTAGAGTAAATTCTTTCAATAAAGTGACCATATGATCTTTAAAGCAATTATCGCAGGCTAAGACAAAACGGTGGTAAACATCCAACTTTTTGCAAGATAACACTTTTTCTAACAAGATTTTTTCATTAAGAGTGCCTTGAGAAATCCAATAAAAGTTTAGATGGTGATAATTATAACAAGGAAATACATATAACTCGTTTTTATGAACCCATGAGTACATTTGTTTTACCAACACTTTTATTATAATACTCATGTCAGTTTTTAGACTTAAAAATATAATATTTTTTTTCAGCTCTTTCATAAAAAATTATATCATTACTCAATATTCCATTATCAAATAATGTACTTTTCATTTTTAAAGAATTACATAATAATCCTGCAATTTTTACAATTGCTATATGTTTTAAAGTAGGCACAAAATAGAAACTCATTTTTATTATGATTATTTTGAGATAAACTTCTAAAAAAGATAAATTCAACTGGACATCTTTTACATTTTAATATTATAAATCAGATAGCCCATTCCTAAAACATTTAATAGGCAAGTAAGTGTTTTAATTCATCATTCTTTCTGTTCTAAACTAGTCGATAAATTCTTAAAATAGATGCAGATAAATGAGATTGATTTAAATATCTGAAATCTTTAGTAATAAAAAATCAAGTCTTGACAGGTTTTTAAAAGAGGCATTTTAAAATTCCCTCCAAATCTTTTGATGAATTTTCTCATCGCTGAAAAATTTTCATGTCAGTAAATACATTGGTCAAAAATATGCGACAATTGTACATTATTCTTCATTTACAAAGCAGCGCTCAACAAGTAATCCTAAAAAAAGAATATATATATATTTGTTAAATATATAAAATGATAAATATTTTGGATGTATTAATCTTTGTAAAAGAAAATATATACATGTGATACATGTTCTTTTAAAGGAAGTTGGAATAAGTATCCTAAAATATGCTACAAGAAATAAAATAAAAAACGCAACCAATCGCTAATCGTTGCTCTTAATATAATGTTTTAGAATCACAATTTTTAGAGCTATAACATTAACTAAAAAATTATTTGCATCACTAAATTACTCAATAGAAAAATAATTTAAGGTAATCTCATATTTTCTTTTCATGCAATATCTTACTAAGTAGTGACAGGTTGGACTGTTTCTATCATCTAACTAAATTCTGTGAGATATTGAAAATAATCTAACATATAACTAAAACGAATCACAAATCTTTACTTACTAAATGTAAGTATTAATGCAGTGTTCAACTTCAAGCAAGGAATATATGTGTGTGTGCAACAATAAAAGTATAAGAATTGTATAGAATAAAAATAATACCTTTGTACAATAATTATGTGTGATGATTGTGGGAAAAAATTATAATAAGCGTATGAAACACTTGAACGAGAAGCTATAAAGATTCCAAAAATTATTATACGCTAAGCGCTTTTGAGGCCATTTGCCTCATATTCATAGCGGTAATGCGAGATGCAGAACGAGAAAATAGAACAAGGAAACAAAGCGGTATGCAAAACGTATGCAAATGAGCTAGATAGTCCAACGTTTGGAGATGTCAAAGCAGGTATCCCGTCTATGGATAGCAAATGGCCTCGAAAGCGCTTAGCGTATAATAATTTTTGGAATCTTGATAGCTTCTCGTTCAAGTGTTTCATACGCTTTTTAATTTGTATATTAAATTATCGAGGGAGAAGTTTAAAATCCTTCATATTTTACATATAATGATTATATAAATAACTTTGTAACAATGTAGTTAGATCATAGCATTAATACCTGGTTTTATAAAGTCAGAGAATTGTAAAAAAAAAAAAAAAGTAATATATGGTGAGATGTGTAAAACAAAAAACCCCATGTGTATGTAAAAGCCGATAAGTAAAAATTACCATATTTGATAAAGTTTGTAAAGACTCCAGAAGTCTTGAGTGATAAATAAACTCCAGAACCTGGTCTATATGTTCTGGTATTAAAGTAATTCAGAGAATCCTGTCTCTCTAGATCCAACAGCAGGACTAGGGTTTATTATGTGCTGGTCACCATAACCTTTTATTACTTTAATGCATCTTAAATAAGCTATGCACATTTGTAAATATGTTCAAACGTTATTTACATTAAACTATTAGCTCACCATTTCAATTCTGCCTTTGTCAATTATTTACTTGTTGCTCACAGGATACATCAAATTGGCAGTCATCATAGAAGTCAAATCTTAAATAATTGCCTGAAGACGAAATTGGGATGGTCATAACTGGATTTGAACTAACAAAGAAAATGGAGGGGGGGCATATCACAAGTCAATATATGCAAAATTTAATGGAAATAATCATAGTGATTGGCCACTGTATGTTCAGAAAATAAAAAATTACTTTACAACCAAATAGTATTAACAAAAATACTGTAAAAGTAACCTCTTTACTTTGCTTCATAGTCAAAAGGGTAATTGAGATAGCTAACTAAAGTGTGTGAAGATTTGTCCAAGACACAGAAATACGATGAGCTTGTAACAAAGCTAAATAATTATTTTAACTCCCACCCAACCATATTTTTGCTCGATTACATTTTAGAGTCAGAAAGCAAGGGCCAAATAAAAATTATGACATTGGCCTAAGAAATGGCAAAACTGTGCGTTTACCACAAATACTTATAGGATGACAGCTATGATCAGTTTAGGCAAATATTATTAGCAGTAAGAGATCTAACCTAGAACAAAGTAATCAGATGTGTAACAGCTCATGAACTGTACTACTTACAAGTGAGAGAGTTCAGAAGTTTTGCAAGAGCAGAACATTTCAAGCTACAATTTATAAAACGTCAGTAGTTAATCTAAAACAGACCAACAAGTTAAATGTTTCGGTTATGGAAAAATCGGTCACAAGGCCCATGACTGCAATAAGCAAGAAAGTTGAAATTGTAGGGAAATAATTGATAACCCCAAAAGAAGGCACCACTATACAAAACCAAGAAGAAAATTTACCTCCAATGCGATGAAAAGTAGCTACATGAAAGGCTACCATAGATGAATTGGATCAAATTATGCTAAAGGTAAAAATGATTGGCAAACCAATGACAATGGAAATTGATAGTGAAGTAGGATATCACTAATGAAAAACAGGGATTAGTAAATATAATTAAGAATTTAAAATTTTTCCCACCCCAAAAAATAGGGAAAACTCAACTCAAAGTTTGGGGTGCTAACAAAAATCCCATAAGAATATTAGGAGCCACAAAATAAAAATAGAACAAAAAAGAGTAAAGAAATGCTATTATTGTACATAATCAGTGAGAAAATTAACCAATTCATAGGCCTTTGTACCCCTCGTCATAAGGATGCACATCATTAAGAAAATCAATACAGAATTGCAAGGTAAAGATATATCACATGTGGAGGCATTATTTAGATGCCCAGATAGTTCAATCACCTAGGACAGAAATCTATGTAGATTACCTTTATCATCTAACTTCAAAAATTATTATATTCCAACAATTGCAGAATGTATTAATGCAAACTCTGTCTACAGAATGCTTACAAATTGGATAGGGAGAAAATGGCCCGCTGGATGTCCTCCCTACTTAAATAACAGGCTGTGGAAAGTACACCAGACTATATAAATAAAGGTCTTTATTGATAGGTGACAAAGTACTTATACCCATCTATGGTTACAGAGGAGTTCTTAGATTACATAGTCATCCAGGAATAGTTAGAGCTAAAATCCTGTTACACAATTATATATGGTGACCAGGAATAGACCGCGAGCTATATATTACAAAGTGCAGAGTGCCAAATCATAGCTGATCATTCACAAGAAAGCTTGGGAAAGAATCCACATTGTCCATGCTGGTCCATGGAAAGGACATTACTTATTGGTAGTGGTATACCCATATAGTCATTGGATTGAATAGTTATAAAAAATATTAGTTCATCTACAACTATTGAGAAACAGAGATATTTGCTACACATAAACAGCAGAGATCCTCTTGTCAGATAATGATACTGCTTTCTGCTCAGAGAAATTCAAAGATTTTGTTAATAAATGGGAGATAAAACATATAAAATCACTAACATATCACCCAGAGTGAAATGACATCACCAAGAAGGCAGTACAAAACATGAAAAAAAAGCATAAGCAAGGTTGAAACTGAAAATATAAATGAAGCTTTATTTGAAATAGCATTTCATCAACATTATACCATCTAGTGCCACTGAGAAAATCCCAGCTGAACTTTTGTTTCAAAGAAAAATAAGGAATAAATTGTCAATCTTGTTACCCAAACAATAAAGAATTAATGAGAGAATAATAGTATGGAGAAGTTTAAAATAAGTGACAATGTTTGGCCACTGAATAAATTTTTAAAAAATTGGGATAAAACAACCATCATGAGAAATATTGCAAATCAACTGGCATAAATTGAAACTAAAGAGGGTATAAAACTTCAGATGCATAAAAACCAGCTGATATGATATCTGTTGACCCTAAATAATGAAACCAGTGAAGAAGCACCCAGCAACAACATTGAAGCAGGAATTACAGCATCACTACCAGTTTGAAGATCTGCAACCCAAAGAAAAATTGTTGATAGTTAGACTTGAGATAGCTATCCTAAAATCACTATGGAGGCACAGCAAAAACTACCAGAATCCTGCGAGGAACAGAAATCCTCCTGCTCATATCAAAAACTATGTTAGGTGATGAATAATGCTTTTGAAGTGGGGGAGTAATGCAGTGTTCAATGTCAAGCAAGGAATGTATATATGTGTCTGCAGCAAAAATATATAGGAATTGTGTAGAATAAAATTAATAACTTTGTACAATAATTATATATAATAATTGTGTGAAATAATTGTGTATATACTAATTATATAAATACCTGTGTAACAATAAAGGTGTGGGAACTATCAATGTGTAGTAATGTTGTTAGGTCCAAAATTTATTCCTAGCCTTATAAGGTAAGAGAACTCTAAAAAACACCATATATGGTGAGATGTGTAAAAAAAACCGTGTGTGTAAAAAATGCTATATATGGTAAGGTATATAAAAACCACCATATTTGATAAAGTTTGTAGAGACTGCAGAAGTCTTGAGTATATAAACCCCCAGAATCTGGTATATGTTCTGCTATTAAAATAATTCAAAGAAACCTGCCTCTGTAGGTCCAAAAGCAGGACTAGGGTTTATTATGTGCAGGTCAACAGGATCTTTTATTTTAATGCATCTTAAATAGGCTATGTACATTTGTAAATATAGTCATACGTTATTTAAATTAAACTATTAGCTTACTATCTCAATTTTGCCTTAATCTATTTATTTGCTGCTATCAGGATGCAGCTATTAGATTACACTTTTTGTTTCATTTATAATTTACTATAGATTATCTAGGTCAGGGGTAGGCAACCTTTAGCTCTTTGAGCACGCCATTCTGGCTCTCTAGTCAATGCTTGAACAATTTTCATACACAATAACAAGATATTATTCTTTCAAAGTTCAGCTTTGATTCATATACCAACTAGTAGTCAACTGATGTTAATAATGCCCAAGGTAATTTTACCATCTCAGAATGTATAAGTTACTTAATCATTTATTACTTTATGTTACTGCCTGATATTTATATTCAATTAAAAACTTACGAATTTAGATTTATGCCGTTTTGAAGCAACATATTTTTGTAAAGACATCTTCGAACACAAATTTTATCAAAAATAAACTAAGAAATCAGCTGATCAATGTGAGTCTGTCGTCTGGCTCGAAAATGAAAGTAACATCCCATTTACTGAATTTTGACAAACTTTATCTAGAAATTCATCAACAAAAATCGCATTAGAAACTGTATATTGTTCTTATTTTTTTATGAATTATATATTTTTATTTTTTTATTCATACAAGTATATGTTATAAAATATTTGAAATCCCAGCATACTGTTTCACCAAAGAAAAATGTTAATTTATATGGAAGAATATTTAAAATCATTATTTTTTACTTTAATAATTATATTTTATAATTATAATTATGACTATGGTAACAGTGATAATAAATAATGGAATAGCAGTGTATTATTCTACAACATCTTTAAGCAAAGTACAAATAAACTCATTTTAACAAAAAAAAAGTTTTAGATTCAAATTTTAAATATGTAAATTTCATAATTCAAGTTGCTGACTTGCAGCTGTGAAGATATTATTTTGGTAAATATAAGTCTAAAATTGACTCTACGAAAAAAAGGTTGCCGATCCCCTGGTCTAGGTTAGTCACTTTTGATTTCATTATTAGTTATCACAATAGACAGAAATAAGTACATACATTATTTTGGTATATGTTTAATTATTGAATGAATAGTGAAGTAGAATTGAACTAAACATTATGTGGTTTTAGTAAGTATAAAAAATTTGCTTTTTTTTTAATGTAGGCAATTAATTATAATGGGTTATTTATATCGCAGCTCTGAGAAACACAGTTGATCAATCAAAACTAATAAGAGTGAAAAAGCACAATCTATAAAATGCTTAAAAGAAGTTCAATTATTTATCAAGTATGAATAAATGAAGTGCATTCTTATAAAGTTGATTTGTCACTTATGCGGATTCAAGAGATGAAAAGTGGAGTCTACGGTATTTTCTTTTCATAACAGACTAAGACTAAGCCATTTTGGCAATGCTTATTTTTGATGATTCTGAGCCGCACTCAGCAGAATAACTAATTTTAAAATTCCTGCTGGGAGACTATACGAATTAGCATAGATGGCAATCACATCTCTATTTTCCTCAATTAAAATTTGAATTGGAAATCAGATTGGGAACAAAAATCCTCTACCAATATCTCGGCTCTATATAACAAAGAAATATTTTTAAATTAAATATGCTTTATATTAATATTATTAAATCTATAAAAATAAATCAGTAGTTTTTCACCTGCATTGCAATAACCTCTAATTAGAATTCAAATCGAGGTGGATAAACTTTTTTCATATTTGAAAAAAGCTTTGCACTTTTTCTAGATAGATAATCAATGGACAATGTAGCTATATTCTAATTAGAGGTAAGTAAATATATCTCTAGCTATTTCTACTAGAATAAATACGAAACAAAATTATAATGTTTCTTCTTCATCTAACAATTGTCAAGTATAGAAAATAATGTATTACCCTTCACCAGTTATATATATATATATATATATATATATATATATATATATATATATATATATATATATATATATATATATATTTAGGGGAAGGGGTTGCTGGTGGAGTGGCTTTTATTTAGCCATGGCAAAATTTAATCTATACAAAAAAGAATAGAAAAACATAATATTAGTTATATCTGCAGAAACCGTCTTACTACTTTTATTCCATTTTAGACCTTTGAGAATTGGGCATATTTAATTCATACTTCTTGTTATTATGTGGATGGCTGTTATCATTACTTAAAAAATTGTCGTCTTTTAGCCTTAAATTTTAGATCAAAAACTATTATTATCTTTTATTTAGATGCCTGACGGATGTTTAATGCAAACGTCAATTAGGTTTATATAGAAGAGAATAATTATTTACAGTAGGGGCACTGAAAAATAAATCATATCTCCCAAGGCAGTGTTTGGCAGCTAAAGATATTAAGATTCTAGATTATGGGAATAACGGTATAGATTTATAAGCTTTCATTTAACTAAATCCTACTTCCAAAAAATGTAAGATTGCATAAATCACAAAGAAATGTACTATTTTAACAGGGACATTATTAACCTTTGTAAAGATCGAAAACATGGCAATTTACAAACTGGATGAGTACTTTAATATGCACGTTATGTACATAGTAAGCCCAATAGACGGCAATTTCAAATAAAGTAGCAATACTAGTTGTTCATCTGAAGACGAAATAATAACTGAAAATAACTCATGCTTATGCCCCAAAAATTTTCATTGCAATGAATCTCATAAACATTTTTAAAATGTCATAAGATTTTATTGCTAGAATTGATAAATAGAAAAGTTATATAAATAAATTTGGATATGGAGTTAGACTAAAAAATCAGCATATTATCCTTTCTTTTGAAAAATATCTAAATCGAAAATGGACTTGGAAGATCCAAATAAAAGTAGAGCTGAGTTGTATTACATCTTGAATAAAAGTATACATCAAGATTGTAATATATTTAATAGATCGAACATAGAAGTCAAGCAATGATTTGTATGATATATGTTGTGATGCAGAATCTGGAGAAAATATTGTAAATTGATAATTGTAATCTGTAGAAATCTATAAGCTAAAACTTGCAAATAGTTTTGAAATATTAAGATTTCAATAAGTGTTTAGTCTTAAATACACTACCAAACGATTGATACAGAAATAGATAGAATAACAAATAAAAATTAGTAAATTTTCAACAGATCCAACATCACACATGAAAATATTTTAAAATGGTTCTTTAGAAAAAATATATCTGGAATTTGTAAAATAGTATAAAAATAAGTATATAACAACATTATTGTGATTTGGCAAAAAAAAGCCAAAGAAAAGTCGAACAATTTAAAGTATGTAAGATGTTAGTTTGGGACTCTAAAAAAATGAGACATTCGGGAAAACAAAATATGGCATTTATATTAAGAGATGAAATCAATACATTTATGGAAGAATTCTATAATAATAAATAGTAATATAAAAAAAAAAAACAAGATAATGAAGCAATTTATATAATCACGTTAGTTTTTAAAATGTCAAGTATTTAAATGAAGAAATCCTCTGCAATTAAACGTATAAACAAAAAAAAAAAACTTCTAGGAAAGGAAGATATCATTATTGATCTCTTAAAATAGAAGATGAGAAAATATAAAAATTGTTAATAAAGATATCTAGCAAATTACTAAATGATTTTAAATAATAATAAAAACTTAGAAATTACAGGTAGTTCTATGGACGATCATTGAATTTTGGATGTAAAAAAAGGAAAGGGGGGACAAAGTTTATATTAATAATATTTAAAAACCAGGAATATGTAAAATATAATTAGGAATATATCAATAAAACCAGAGTATGAAATGTTACTTGCAGTGGATTTGTACATTTATTAAATTTTTTTAAGTATTTCTGCATTAATTAAGACTTGAACATCAATAATAATAATACATTAAGGATAGTGTAAAATTCTGAAGAGTCATAAAAAATGAAACTGCTTGATTAAAAAGAATATGCGGTAACAAACAGGACGTATATATAAAGTTTTCTCAAGATGATCAATCTTTTAATCTTTTTACAGCTGTTTTATATATTTTATAGATTAAAATGGAAATCTAAAATATAAACAATACTTATCATAATTATGGGCCTAACCCATAATTTAAAATTGGGAGAAAGTATGTAATAACCATTTTCCAGGTCATCCTTCTCATCTCTTGTGCAGATTCAAATACTGTGAATCCTCTTTATTTTGTGATTTTTTTTAACCCATATCATTTTCAATCAGATTTCATTTTCTACTAGCTACCTTTCTTTGCTTAACCAACTTTAACACTTGTCTTTGTGCATCTTCTTTCACTAAAATGTATGCATTACTTTATTTATCCACCCAAGATACTATAAGCATCCTTTAAGACGTTTACTTTCTAAAGTATCAATTTTTGCACTCTCATTATCTCAATGTCTATGACTGTCCTATGTACATTGCAGTGGATTATCACAGAGCCTTCAGTAGACTATATTTTGTCCAGATATTTATGCCTATTTTTTTCCACATGGGCACTTACTTTTTAAACATAGTGATACTACAAAAAAATCAATAATATGAGTTGAGAAATGATAATTCATAAAGTCAGATGCCTGAATTTAAATTGATCCAAGGACCTTCCTCTACCATGTCACTAATATCCCTGAATTTACTATAATATTTACCAGGTTGATTTAGTCTGAACTTCAAATAAAATATTTATTCCAGCCAAATACCCTCAAATTTTATTTCAATTACTTGTGTTGTACCATATTTTACTTGCATTTAATCTTAATTTATAGTCTGTTTCTGTTAATTTCTTAATCCAGTAGCCAAAGCTTTATCATCTGCATATTGAAAATTTCATATTCATCTTCCTCCAAACATAATTTCCCTGCACACCATTTGCCACTCCCATTACCAGCTCTTCTAGAATATTAAAAATATGGTTATAATATATAACTTTGTCTCATTCCTTTACACATTTGAAATTATCCTAAGTTTTTTATCTTACTGTTACTCTGAACTTTTGTCTCCTACATAATGTAACGAACACAGACGTTCGTTACATTGTTGTTTTTTTATTTTTATTTATTAAACATGAAAGTAAATTAAAAAGTTCGCATTTAAAAATTTTCTTTAAGAATTAAAAATTGAAATTAAATATCAACTTAAACTCTTATATATTAAATCGCACAGATAATGAAAAATTATTAAAATAAAAATTTATTAAAGAAAAAGTATTTTAAAACTAAATTTTAAAAAGATTTGGAGATAAAATTATATCTTTAAATTTATCTTTAAACATATTTTTGATTTGGAAAACAGGTTAATTAATCAGAAATGGAAATGATTGTTAATTAGTTAAATGTAAACCAGCCTTGGCATTTAAATGTAAAAACACCGGTCAGATAAGAAAACAATAGAAACTTTCAGCAAATGAAATAAATCCATTTGGAAATCGGACCTCAACGAAAAGGATCATCTCATTGATGACGTAATGTTAAGTCAATCCTTCACATTAATATAAAAGGAAAATTTGGAAATTATTAATTAGTGACTGGAAATTGATTATTACGATGTGACTATATGTAGTAGTACGGAGTTGGAGGAATTGACAGACGCACGGTCAATTCTTTCAGCTGTTAAAGAAGGGAGAAATGAACTATCGTTTCCTACATTGAGGACCAACTAAATTAAAAAACCTCCGAATGAATAAATAAAACAACGGCTAAATGGATACCAATTTTAGGACGGCGTGGGAATTTACGTTCATGGCAAGCAACGGATAAAGTTGGACGTTTTAGAAATCGTAAGAACTTATATATTCACTTGAAACAATAAGAACTCTAAATTTTAAAACTTTTTAGTAAATAATGCAATAGAATCCTATCTGACCAAACTAAATTCTTCATTAATAATGTTATTTGATGTATTTTTTTTCTTATTTATTTTGTAAAATCATTTCCATTTATTTATTTTTGTTCTTTAAGTTTTATTATGATTGTTGTTTTCCGTTAAATTAATTATATAAATGTTAAACTTAAGTCGGGCGTGAATGGCTGTATAGATTTGTAAAGTTATATTAGGGGAGGGTAATCTTAGGTTATTTGTTTCGTGGTTAAATTGGTTCAATGGATTGGATATATTGGTGTGATTAGTAAATGTAATATTGATTCGCTACGGGCAGAATCGCTTCATACGCCGCACACTTCCGTTTGCCTATGGAAGGAATTATAAGTCGGATACCGCAGTTCCTTTCTATGGAGTTTTTTGTTTTATTGCTCTTCTTTGCAGATAGATGTAATATTCCTATCTCATAAGAGGCAATTTCTTCCCTTAACCTTTTGTGCTGCCGTATGTTATTACATTGAATACATCGATATATCAGATGAATTGATGCCAGTTTGACTACGAATTTTAGTCTAGGGTTAAATAGGGATAGAATGTTTATTTTCAAAAGCAAATTTATCTGGTCTATACATGCTCGACCCTAAATAAAAATGCATTAAATTTAAGTTGTTTATAGACGCTTGCATGGATTGTTTACCGGTTAACTATGTTTGCGTTTTCATATTTGATCAAAATATATAGACATTCGATAAATAATGATACCTTACGGTGAGTATCTAAAATGTATTTATTCGGATGTCTTTTAAGTTATTGGTGACAATGCAAGTATCTTATGGTGAATACTATTGGGTTACATATAAATTTCCCTCCGCAATTGTCAGTAATCAATAATTTTATATTTTGATCGCTTATGTTTATTTTGGAATGTTTTTAACCGTGTAATCTATGTAACCGATCTATAGCAACTTATTATAACAAGCTTTTATAATCCCATCTGTGCGAACTTAATTAAAATGTAAACTTATAATATAATAGAAATTAAAATGTAAATTAAAATCTAAGGTAAAGTTAAAAATAATGTTAAAATGTAAAACTAATACTAAAATAATTTTAAATCTTATATATATGTGCATAAATAAATGTTTGTATGTTAATTACTGGCAGTGGCTTATTTTATTCCTTTTTTTTATATATACTCTTAGATTATCTTATTAAATCTCTGCTATTCCACTGAGCTAGTGACATGGGCTAACGACCGGAATCAAAATTTAAAAAAAAAAAAAAAAAATTTTTTTTTTTTTTGACTTACGGTATCTGCCTACTTTATAAATTTTTCTAGGTTCAAATGCCTAGATGGCGCCCCGTAGTGCAGTTTACGTTAAGTCATCATTCTCCGGATCGTTACAACTGGCTTTCCCAATCTGGGGCCGATCTTTAATAAACCACAAATACCCTGAGCAAATTTTGTCAAAATGAAATATTTTTATCTGTTTACATAAAGTCGTATACTTTAAATCTGATAAAAGCACTGCCAGAAAGAAATAGCACATATATTAAAAACCAACGGAAAGATATAAAAAAAATTTTAAAACTAATTTTTGTTAAAAAAAAACAAAAAGTCAAAAGGTTGCGATTGATATGTTTTTTTGTTGTTGTAATATAAATTATACTTTAATGTGTATAGGTGCGCACAGCCACGTAAGTTTATGATCGAAATGTGGTGCCTTACTGAGTACCTTTGGGAATTACTTAAGTGTAACCCTATTTATGCATTTCGATCAGTCATAAATAAGTTGGTGGTATTTATAATTGTTCTGCAAATATACACGTTTAAACCCATTATTTCTTAAAACATATTTATCTCAATGCAACCTTCTTTAAATAAATAATTTATAAAATAACTTGCTTGTTATGCCGTGTGTAAAAATAAAATGTATAAAATAAAATAGAACTCTTGTGGGGAGGGGTGAACGTAAATGGTCCTTAGGTAAGCGATAGTCAACATTTTCCTTTTCTTTTTGTATATAGTCTTTATACTAACCAAATGTTTTGTAAATTTTGTTAATCGTGTACCGTAATTACTAACCCTAAGTAAAATATTTTTTTTTTGATTTTTTTTAAGTAACTTACTGATATGTAAGACAGCGTGTTACATTGTTGTTTTTATTTTTATTTATTAAACATGAAAGTAAATTAAAAAGTTCGCATTTAAAAATTTTCTTTAAGAATTAAAAATTGAAATTAAATATCAACTTAAACTCTTATATATTAAATGCAAGATAATGAAAAATTATTAAAATAAAAATTTATTAAAGAAAAAGTATTTTAAAACTAAATTTTAAAAGATTTGGAGATAAAATTATATCTTTAAATTTATCTTTAAAATATTTTTGATTTGGAAAAAGGTTAATTAATAGAAATGGAAATGATTGTTAATTAGTTAAATGTAAACCAGCCTTGGCATTTAAATGTAAAAACACCGGTCAGATAAGAAAACAATAGAAACTTTCAGCAAATGAAATAAATCCATTTGGAAATCGGACCTCAACGAAAAGGATCATCTCATTGATGACGTAATGTTAATTCAATCCTTACATTAATATAAAAGGAAAATTTGGAAATTATTAATTAGTGACTGGAAATTGATTATTACGTGTGACTATATGTAGTAGTACGGAGTTGGAGGAATTGACAGACGCACGGTCAATTCTTTCAGCTGTTAAAGAAGGGAGAAATGAACTATCGTTTCCTACATTGAGGACCAACTAAATTAAAAAACCTCCGAATGAATAAATAAAACAACGGCTAAATGGATACCAATTTTAGGCGGCGTGGGAATTTGTGTTCAGTGCAAGCAACGGATAAAGTTGGACGTTTTAGAAATCGTAAGAACTTATATATTCACTTGAAACAATAAGAACTCTAAATTTTAAAACTTTTTAGTAAATAATGCAATAGAATCCTATCTGACCAAACTAAATTCTTCATTAATCATGTTATTTGATGTATTTTTTTTTCTTATTTATTTTGTAAAATCATTTCCATTTATTTATTTTTTGTTCTTTAAGTTTTATTATGATTGTTGTTTTCCGTTAAATTAATTATATAAATGTTAAACTTAAGTCGGGCGTGAATGGCTGTATAGATTTGTAAAGTTATATTAGGGGAGGGTAATCTTAGGTTATTTGTTTCGTGGTTAAATTGGTTCAATGGATTGGATATATTGGTGTGATTAGTAAATGTAATATTGATTCGCTACGGGCAGAATCGCTTCATACCACACTTCCGTTTGCCTATGGAAGGAATTATAAGTCGGATACCGAGTTCCTTTCTATGGAGTTTTTGTTTTATTGCTCTTCTTTGCAGATAGATGTAATATTCCTATCTCATAAGAGGCAATTTCTTCCCTTAACCTTTTGTGTGCCGTATGTTATTACATTGAATACATGATATATCAGATGAATTGATGAGTTTGACTACGAATTTTAGTCTAGGGTTAAATAGGGATAGAATGTTTATTTTCAAAAGCAAATTTATCTGGTCTATACATGCTCGACCCTAAATAAAAATGCATTAAATTTAAGTTGTTTATAGACGCTTGCATGGATTGTTTACCGGTTAACTATGTTTGCGTTTTCATATTTGATCAAAATATATAGACATTCGATAAATAATGATACCTTACGGTGAGTATCTAAAATGTATTTATTCGGATGTCTTTTAAGTTATTGGTGACAATGCAAGTATCTTATGGTGAATACTATTGGGTTACATATAAATTTCCCTCCGCAATTGTCAGTAATCAATAATTTTATATTTTGATCGCTATGTTTATTTTGGAATGTTTTTAACCGTGTAATCTATGTAACCGATCTATAGCAACTTATTATAACAAGCTTTTATAATCCCATCTGTGCGAACTTAATTAAAATGTAAACTTATAATATAATAGAAATTAAAATGTAAATTAAAATCTAAGGTAAAGTTAAAAATAATGTTAAAATGTAAAACTAATACTAAAATAATTTTAAATCTTATATATATGTGCATAAATAAATGTTTGTATGTTAATTACTGGCAGTGGCTTATTTTATTCCTTTTTTTATATATACTCTTAGATTATCTTATTAAATCTCTGCTATTCCACTGAGCTAGTGACATGGGCTAACGACCGGAATCAAAATTTAAAAAAAAAAAAAAAAAATTTTTTTTTTTTTTGACTTACGTATCTGCCTACTTTATAAATTTTTCTAGGTTCAAATGCCTAGATGGCGCCCCGTAGTGCAGTTTACGTTAAGTGTAACAATCCGGATCGTTACAATAATGATAATAACATTTTAATCAACCATAGCTGGTATCTCATATTCATTATTACTATCCAAAGTATACGTGACTTATATGTTATCCATAATTTCTAGATAATGCATTTGAAATTGCTAATAAAGCTTCCGAAAAAAGTATAGTAGCTATTAATTAAAAACAACGTCTAAAAAATAAATGCTAAACAGACAAATTTAATGTCTTTTCAGGAACAAAATTGATAATGATAAATTAAAACTTATCAACTATTAACATTTTGTTAATCTTTTTAATACATATACATAAACATTGCAAATGAAATTTATTACAAAATATATCCTCCATTATGTAGTTTTGCTAGAAATATCAATACTAAAACAAAATATGGCTATCTGTTTGTAAAACGTTTTTAATGAATATAGTTTAACAATGATTATTATGGATCTAACACCTGGATATATAAAATAAAAAGCTATAAACAGACTTTAAATTCTGTCATGAAAGGATATGTATGCTTAAACTAACATGAAAAATTGTAAATTAAAACTGATATTATTAGAAGATTAAAATGTTGAAATGTGTTTGGAAAGACATAGACTAAGATATAAATATTTAAATCTTAAATTGGATCCCAGGAGATAGTACATAAAAGTAGACAAAGACTACATATAAGTTTGCAGTAATGGTGTAGAAATAATTATCTACAAAACTGGATTAACTTTAAAAATATTCCTTCAATACTGGATAGACAATGGTTGAAAATGATATATATATATATATATATATATACTTAGTGACTAATAATTAATATTAAACTGTACTAGAAACATTTGAAAAATTGCAAACAAAAAGAAATTAAAAAAACATTGTTTCTAATTAATCTCTATAAATTATAGTATATGTAGGAGTACTATTATTCATCTCCAAATTATAAATGTAGTAGTTTTTCTATAGATATGTTGATGATTTTAATTTATTCCGACAAATTAGTTCTAATTTTTACATTTCCCGCAATGACAAATACATTTCACTTCATTTTATAAAATTCAAACTGGAAAATTTTATTTCACACCTACAAATTCTAATTTTCACACTTTCCCCAATAATAAATACATTTTATGTTTTCAGGCATCTCAAGCTGGAGCCAAGGTTCCTGAACATTCTTGTGAAAATCAACCTGAATTCACTCCAGATGAGCTGGTTCCTGCACTACATGAGATTCTTTAAGAACATAGATCCTACATGTCACAACTGCTACAGAACTTCTGAAACCTTTGATCACATGATAAATGATTGCCCAACATATGACAAAATCAGAACATTCATTATTCACAACTGCCACATTTCCCTGAACAAAATATTAAATATCAAGAGCTGCTTCTTGTCCAGGTATTATGTCACCTCAAGACTCTCGACCTTTATCACTTATGCAACCTGGATGGCCAGATGTTGCAACAAGTTTACTATTCCTCATCCCAAGCCTGAAAACACATTCATTTCCAAGCTGAAGGAATTTCGCCATAAGGACAGAATCATCTCGTCCAGATTTTTATTTGACAACACATGGAGGCTGATTAAGCTGGATTAAACAACACCAGTGACCACATCAGACCATCTGGTTGCCTAAGCAACATGGATAACCATTATTTTTGATTTACAATTGTATCATTTTTACATATGTTTTTTTCAATAAAGTTATTTATAAATAAATACATTTTATGTTTTTGAATTATGTGAATTTTTGTTACATAATTAAAGTAATATTTACAAAAGCTCAAATTATATATTTTGAAATGGAAAACATGGATATAAAATTGTAGACTACACTGCAATTTTGTAAAAATGAGGGATTTTATTTTTTTAATATAAATTTTCACATAAAATCTCTGAAATAGGTCTTAAAGTCATGACATTTAATTTATTTCTTAAATGAATATGTTCAGTGTATTTAAACAATACTTAATGGGCCATTAATGAGACATAAATCAAACTACTTTAAGAAATAAGCATATAATCTTTTCAGTTTGAATATAAAATCCTAATTCGGTTTTCTATTTTAACATTTTAGATATTAAAAAGTTAATTACATTGAAGACACAAAAAAATATTCAATGTATATATTTTGATGAATATATAAGGTGATTTTTCAGTTTAATCAATTACCTGCTTTCTTTACTGAAATAAGTAGCATAGACATTTTTTTTTCTTTTTTTATGCAAAGTTTTTCCAGAATGTCTTTTATTCTTTATTTAGAACTGATAAATTAATGTTCTGGTGGGATATTTGTCTCCATGGTGGTTTTTCCTTTTAATTTTTAACCTATATTTTTATATTGTTATGCCAAAATTCATTTTACTTTTTAAACTTTTTTGATTTAAGTAACTTCTCTTTGCACTCTATTTGTCATAACTGGAAGTACTCTGCAGATATTTTTCTTTCCAGAGTTTATTTTCAATAAGTTTTAGCATATTCTAATATGTTCAGTAAAAATGTTTAAATTATAAAATGAACAAAATTAAAGTTACTGATTTGGTGAGGAAAGAAAGTAATTAATATTCTGAAGAGGAAATTAGAAAAAAAACTTTATCAAATGTTTCAGATTGTATGTTACAAATATGGAAAATGACTCTTTGATGTAAAGTAACTTTAGACTTATGTGAAACATTACCAAAATTTTATAACCATTGAAAAATTTTATAAATTAATTTAAAATGAAAACAATTTCCATGACACTACGAAATGAAGCTCCATTAAATTCTCATGCCTTAAAAATTCTGTGTTCCAAAAACTTCAACATCATTGAAGCTAATAATTAGGATACATCAATGACTTCAGAAGATAACCCAATATTTTTCTAAATATTTTATAAAAAATAAAATAATACCTAATGTATTAATCATGCAAGCATGTCACATATGTATTAGTATTTTAGTTTTCTAATGTAATGATATCAGAAAGCCAACAAAATTGTATTTAGTGAAACTGAAACAAACATGCATTTAATTTTTTTTGTGAGAAATTATCTTTCACTAATATAATGATTTATTTTGAAAAAATTGCCATCTATAAATGTATTTAATGGAAATGAAAAAAAACCTGCTATCTCTTCATCGAAATATTATTTAATAATTACTTACAAAAGTAATTCATTTACTTTCTTAGGACATCATGTTTTTAATTCAGTCTTTATATGCACATTTGTTGCCAAACTTTCACCAATGCAGGACCAATACATAATAAGTACCATTAAAATAAAGATGTGATACACAATAAATTTTATTATTGTTATTTTAATGAATATAAACACCTGAATACACATGCAATAAATAGATATCTAAATATATGATCTCAATTTATAATTAATAACAATATTATATAATCATCTTTATTTATACATGCATATTATATACATAAAAACATTACATATATGTGTGTTGAAAAGTGCTGTAATTTTATAGTACATTAAAACATACTATATGGGAATTAAATCTACCAAGAAAATGTGAGCTAAATATAGGTATTTTCTAGAGATGCTTGGAATAAAAAATGACGAATGTCGCAGTGTACTTTATAGTTACTTCTTTATTATTTTCCTATTTTATTACAATTAATTTTAATAACCAAATTTGAATAAATTGTTATTGTTGAACTTTGTATTACTATCATTAATCTTAGTCCCCCCCCTCTATTTTTAAAAAATTGAACTGTATTTTACTTGTACTATGGAATTGTAAAGTAATCTAACTATATATGTATTTTTTATATGAAGGTTAATAAAAAACAATTTTAAAAACTTACATTTTTATGTGCAATTTTGAGCTAGGTTATGTGGTAAAACTTAACAAGCATCACAAAAGAAGTCCCTGCTATTATGAACTACTTTTGCCATGTGTAATTTTTGCAGTGTCAAGAAGGCAGATAGAATTTATATCACTTCTTTGGTTCCCCAAAATGAAATTTTAGATGTTGTGGCTATTCTGAAAAAAAGCTGGCATACATGTCGTCACTTGCTGGAACAATTTCAAACTCCAGAATTGACCATGTAATGGCTGGCCAGGATGCACTTACTGAAGAATAGTATGCCATGTCTATGATGCAATATTCAGTATTTGCTGATAAAATATTAGGACAGCTTAGATGGTGTTAGATGGCAATGCAGAATATATCGCCAACATACATCCATAAGAAGTGGGTCATTATTTCCCAAAGTCATCTGTCTTTGAACACTATTGTTCATATAACATTTTGTTGGACAAATAATTTGCCAATGCACTTTATTGTTTGCAAAACTGATGTTAGCAAATGAGTGGTCATAGACTGGTATCATTTTTTCCAGGAAGAATGTGCTACATATTTCAACAGAAATCCAGCACTTGGCAGATTTGATGAGGCGAACCATGGATAAGGAAGATCGATGAGTCCTATTTCTTTCACTGAAAACACCATGGGGGGGGGTGAGAGAAGGCCATTGGGTGTTCAGTGCGATAGAGAGAGAGTCAAGAAAGTGTTTAACACAAATTGAAGATAAATCAGCTGCTACTCTGGAACTGCTTATACAGCAACACATTTACCTGGTATGCACATAATCACTGATGGCTGGTATGCATATAGCAATAGAAGTGGTTTAGCTAATGTGATATACCTTCACTCTGTCATTATCCACCAAGACAACTTGATTGACTTGGAAGATGAACTTATCCACACTAATAATGTGGTAAATATGTGGATGAGAGCAAAGTGTGAGTTAAAATACCAATTTGGTACAAGCAGAGCTTTGTTTTCAATATACCTGCAGGAATTTGCATTTAGGGCTATACATGAAAATGTCACCGTTTTCGGGAATTTCCTCATGTGCATAGCTCAAAAATACGCATAAAAATGTAAGTGTTTTTTAATTTTTTTTTTCGTGTAAAAAATACATTTATAGTTAGATATACTTTACAATTACATAGTACGAAAAAATATAGTACAATTTTTTTTAAAAATAGAGGGCGAAAAGTTGTGGCCACCAAAAGTCAGTTTTACTCGTAAGCTCATTTATTATATAAAAACAATTACTTTTTTTAAAATTTAGATTTCATTTTTTAGTATTTATTTTATTATTTGAAAATATTTTAATTACTCAATTTGTCCGATGTATGATTTCAACATTCTTTTAAACAAATAAAACTAAGACAATCTCTACTGAAATATTTTCAATCTTATGTAGTTTTAATTAATGTCATCTCTATTAAAAAAAATTTTTAATAATAAAAATTAGGAAGTGTTAAAAACCAGTTTTAAAGCTATATCTATATTTAACAAAAAGTCACACAAAACTTATAAATAATAGACACGAAATTTACATAAAACGTCAAATTTGTTTAAGAAAGCAAAGCAAGAAAAAAGGGATCCATAATTAATCTATAGTCATGGCAATAATCCATAAGAAATGAAATGCAGTTATGAAACCAAACGCATAATTGACTTTCATGTTTAAAGTTAAAAATAGTTTCATCGACAAATATATTAAATTAATAAATTTTAATAAAGAACCCATTCAGAAAATAATTTTGCTACTAAAGCGTAATAAAAGCATAGAAGAATTTGTTTTAGCAAACAAAACAATACAAAATACATTAGATGTAATATAATTTAATATTTTTAACCCAAATAAATACTATAAACATCTTGATATTTTAATATCATGTTATAAGCAACTCAGTTTTCATAACAATGACAAATGAAAAAAATTATCATTACTTTTAAAACCTCAAATCTTTGTAAATTATATTATAATAAACAGAAATAATTTTGCTATTGGGGAGGAGGACATAATATACACATTATCCATTATTTAGATTTTTTTTGTTTCCTATGGTTTAGTTTTTCCATGGATTCTCCTATTTGGTACCATTAGAAGTAAATCAAGTTCATACTCTTCTCAAAATTACAAAATGAAATGGATTTCTTGTTAACATTCTGGACAGTGTCAATTATTTTTAAGCCAAGTATAAACAAGACCTATTCATTTTTTATTTGGTTTCTTATCTGAACTTATTTTTTTTATGATTTACTCTCATTTAAAACATTTATTGCAATCAATTACTTCCACATAAATTTTTCCTTGTATCATTTGCTTACTCAAATGTTAAATTATTTTCAAACAACAAAGACATAAATGAATTGCTTTATTGCTTTGATTGAATATTTTCAGTAGTCACTTTAATATGGAAATTTTATATTGGTAATTGCTAAAAGATTGCCTAATAAACTTAAAAAGTTAAAAAATAAGTATTGTCCTCAATTTCTTTAAATCCAATTTCAATATCTTTAGTTTATTTTAGTCTAAAAACAATCCCATATAAAAATATGAATTCACAATTATTGAAATCTTTATCTTCACCTTCATAAACGTATTTTTATTACATATTTCTCAAAATAATTTGTTTACAAAATATTTTTAAAAAGATAATAGCCAAGTTAAATTCTAATCTCAGATTTTATAAATTTAGACTGAACCCATTAACAGCCAACAGGAGTAAATACAAAACTTCCCAATTTTAAAATTTAATTTTTACTGGAGGATACCCTCTATATTTATGAAACCTATGAGTTTTTATTTTATTCTTCTATTGCATTTCAAATATGGTCTATATTAAGTTCACATGCTTCAAAATCACTCACCCATATTTCGGCAGTATAACAATTAATTGCCAACTTGTCAGAATGTTTTTAAATAATACAGAAAACACAATATACATCTGGAATCTCTCTGAATAGTTAACATAACATTAAAATTCCTTCTTTGGAAACATGTCTTTTTATTGTATTGTATTGCATCTCTAATCATCATCAACCATTATCAATCCACAGCAAGATGAAGGTCTCTCCAAGTTCAATCCATCTTCTCTGATCTTTAGCTTATCTTCTCCACATCACCCCTGCACACCTTATTTTATCCATTCATCTCACATGTTGTCTCTTTCTGGGTCTTACACAATCTCTTGGAATCCAGTTTAAGATTTCAATTGGCCATCTATTATCATCTCTTCTAGCAATATGTCCGGCTCAACTCCACTTCAGTCTTTTAATTTTTTCAGTGAGGTTAGTAACACCTGTTTGTTCTCTTACCCATATATTACGTTCTTGATCTCTTCTTGTTACTCCTATCATGCATCTCTCCATACTTCTTTGAGTGGTCTGAAGTCTCTGTATTGCTCTTCTATTAAGTGTCCAAGTCTCAGATCCATAAGTAAAAACGGGTAAAAACATATTTATTAAAAACCTTCCTTTTCAAACATATAAGCATATTTCCTTTTAGTATCAATTTATTTCTACCAAAAGCACTCCAACCAAGTTTAATTCTATGAAATTTTATCCATTATGTCTCCATCTGTATTAATAATCTGACCAAGGTATTTGTAACTGTTAACTTCTTCTAACTCATCATAATCAATCTTTATTTTCATATTTTGAGAAAATCCATTGAGCATTGCATTTTTAATATGGTCTATTATTTATTGGACACTCCTAGTGTTCATCGAATTAAGTTTAAATGTTTTAAATTAAATAAATTAACAAAAAAAAGCTATCCCATATATTTTTAAATCATTTTTGTAACAGTTGAGGCTATGTCTACACCAATTTAATTAGTGCTTATTTTCTATGAAAAATCTAACTCTAATTGTCAAACATGTTCACATCATGCCACGAATTTAACTTTTATAATTATTTAGGGTAATGTTTAAATTTCAAAACTTTTTAATCGTCACTTACTTAGGTGTTTATAAATCTGAATTAGGTTGCAGGATTGTAATAACTTTCCGTGAAAAACGCTAATAACATTGCATCAAGACTAAAGTTTTAACAATTACCATTTGAAGACTTCAAATTAAAAAACATTCATATAGTAAGATTAATTGATTGTATATAAATTTAAAATAATTTAAGGACGTTGCTCAGAATCGAAAATGCGATTTAATATTTTTTTTATGGATGAAGCTGTATTATCTTTAAGTTAATATAAGTTTAATCATCTTATTTAATTAATGAGAAGATTTAGTGGAGCAATTTTTAAAACAAATTTATTTTTGTTATTACTGGTGTAATAGGGGCATGGCATTAGAATCGAACATTTATCATATAAAAGAAAAATTAAGATGTATATATTTTATTTATTCATTTTAGTTTTTTAGATAACACATCACGTTTAAGAACTTCAAGGTCCATCCACGGAAAACAGATTAAAAATCAAACTGGCCAGCATGACCTGCTAAGAATAATTTACTTTATGTTCTTTAATCATGAATTGGAAATTTACTAATAGTAAAAACTATATTCAAATATATAATATATACAGTATGTGTAACAATTAATTTTATAGAAAATAAACGGAGGCAATAAAATAATATTTTAACTGGTGTGTGTGCATATTGAAACAGTGAGGTCTGCTTTGCAGATCTTCGTTTCACCTTTTCTCACCTATTTCCTACCCTCATACCTTAGTTTGAACCCCAATCTATCATAGTGTGTCTGCAATACGCTTATATACCGAAAATCCCGCCTAATTTTAAACCACGAGTACAATGCTCGTATTATTATATATATATATAAGTCATTCCCAAATAAATAAAAGATTATAGATTATGTATATGTTCACATAATTTTGATTTATTAAAAAGTTATATAAGTCGTAATTGAGCACACACTATGATATCCATTTTAAAACATATCAAAATTATAAATTGTTAAAGTTATTTTGTTTGAATCTATTTACAAATATATTATCGTCATAATGTATTTTGATTTAAAATAAAACTCATTTAGTAAATATTCGTTTAGTAAATAGATTCAAATATTGCAATTTAAAAGTAAAATAACTTTCGTTTAATTTAATAAAAGTTATCCCAAATATTTCTTTAAAATAAATGAGGGACAATAGTTTAATTAGTTAATGTTCTATAAGTTTATCTAAAAACAGCAGATGTCCACTTAAGGTTTTCTTTAATTAGTAAAAGTAATTTTTAATTAAATCTAGTTTATAATTCGAATGTCGACAGGGAAATTAACAAAAGAAATTAATTAATGTTGAATTCCTTTAGACATTCGGATAGATTTAATGACAGCTGATAAGTCAGATATATTTTTGTAATGCTCCAGGGCAGTTCTATTGTTAAAGTCTACTATAAAAGAAGGGTTCTCTTTTGTTCTCCAGAGTTTTTCTAATGTTTCTAAGAGAAATCATTCTGAGTTCTATTCTAATAATTTGCTAACCTTGACATGACAGAGTAGAGGCGTTAAGATGGCTATGTCCCCTCGGAATAGCCAGCCGCTGCTCCAGACCATCAGAAGCTATCACATAAGAAACCTTGGAACTGCTGCCGCTGCCAACAATATGAACATTTCCAGATTTTGCTGTTAAATTATAAAACCTGCCGAACATCTATCCAAAATGCTTCTCCAGAGGTAACCCTAAATTAACCCAAGAGTTCTTGTGATAACTAACATGCTATAGCTATTCTAAATTGTTTTCTGATACTTCACATAACTTTATTATGTATTTCTTTTAAATATAATCAACATTTTTGCTCTCTATCCTTGGGTTAATATTTTATTTTTATTAAGCTTTCTGTTATTTTATTATGATAATGTGTCAGAATCATCTTTGACCGAGTGAACTATTAAATGAAAGTAAGACGCCGCTATTAAGGCATATTTTAAATTTATAATTTTCCAATTTTATCATCTTGCAAATCACTTGTTCAAGGGCGATTCTATTCTTTAATATATAATATAATCACATAGTTTAAAATCTACATGTTATTGATTTTAATCTAATATGAGAGTATGTGCGAGGTCAATGATTAAATGTGTCCCTTAATGCATGATTGCGTATATAAATCTATACTTACTTTTCAAACCCACAAGCATGCATTTTCCTATTTTAATTACCGTGTTCTACTTTAATTACAAAGTTCATCATTGACGTCGAAAATGTGCGGACCCTTTTAAATGAATTTCTGGGAATTTGATTGGGCATTTCTCTTAATCCAAGTAAAACCCATTCAGTATGTTTTATATACACTAGTCTCGTATTGCTGGTAAATGAATTGGTTGTTGAGACCACTTTGTTTTAATTTTCCAAGGACTCTTTTCACTATTGCAGTTTCCAGGCAGAGTGTGTTCACAAATGGCATACCTGGGAATTAAACACAATCGTCACCCAGTCGCTAAGTTTCGGCTGTTCATAAAATATTTTCCTACGGGTTAGCGGCAGGATGCTCTCCGTAATCATTCCAAATATTCCATTATTGTTTTATTTTATATTTATTTTACAAAGCATCCATGACTTAAACATGTCACACCCTCCAACTTTAATAAATTCATTATCAGCAATACTGACCTCCCAATGCAACTCTATTATTATTATTCTCAAATAAATGCTTTGATCACATTCCCACTTTGTTGCTTAGTAAGCTTTAGTCCGTGCTATTCTCGAAATCAATAAATATTTTAGAACACTTAATTTTCAAATATTTTCTTAAACTTGTATAATTACTCAAAGCACCTCGCACATGTTCCTATCTCGTCAAGCACATTATCGTAATGCTATTAGCCTGAGGAATAGAATATATCACTTTGTTTTAAAGTCTTTTGTCAGTTATTGAAATATAATGCCCACAATTATTTAATATGCGTCCCTGTCTCATATAAGCAGACAGTGGCGTTATATATATATTATATAAATAAATTTTGTGAAATTATTTAAAACTAAATTTGATCTCGTATTTTATTTGATTCCTATCACTGTCTTGGTCTATATATATATTTTCTGCATTTCTTTTGTAAATCCATAGACGTTAATTAGCCACTCAAACTTCTTTTAGTATAGTCTTTTGTTTCTCCCTGACCACTAGGCACCGGTCAAAGGTCATACTAGTAGTGGCATCAGATGCGTTGTCACGTAGATGGCGCTGTGAAATTTGGACTTTAGATTCGAACTTAGTATATCTAGAAGGCAACCCCTCCTAGAATGTTCAGTTTCGTGTCTGGGGTTTGAATTCTGCAGTGTGTTAGCGAGATAGACGATTCTGACTGTTACAATATATATATATATTTGACACTTTGCCTGGGGCAGTTGTTGTAGATTAAGTGCTTTCCAATTAAAATGAATAACTCCACCTATTCAAGATTTCCATATATATATATATATAAAAAGAGTGGATAGCTGTGGTGTTGAAAATTTAGTGTAAATAATATACATTTATTTATATATATATATAAAGCAACGATTGTACTATTTTTATAAGAAGAAACTAATAATAAACTTAGTGAAATCAAGTAAAACTTACCCTATTATTTATATGTGTGTAAAGATGATAGTCTGGACCAACTGATGATTGCTGGTTTAGCATGAAATACGTATATTGGTGATTATTTATCTTTTCAGCATATATGTGTTTAGGTGTATCAGTGTTGTTAGATAGAATGGAGAGAGGTGGGTGATGTGAAAGTCTGTGCTCATATACCCTATATTACCTATTATTTAAAATAATTTTAATAAAATACTATTCAATGTTGGTGGTAAAAGTGAAACTACATATCGTTTTAATAATTAAGTGAATGTTGCAATATAACTACCTAAGAATTATATACGATATGTTACAAAAGATTTTTAATTTACAATCTCTGTATTCGAATTTATTTCTAAAATTAAATGAAAACAGAATTTTATTTTACAGTTTCTTTTTGTTATACTTATTCAAATATCAGGGCCAGCTTTTTATCTCCTTTTAAGTTGCCAGTTATTTTTAAGTCTTTCAAATACGAAATCACTTCAGTAATATTTTAGTAGGTTAAACAAGAACAGAAAGAATGTGGCATTTACTTTATTAATTTTTGTAACAATTATTCTTCGCTAATTAAAAAATTTGACTTATAAGTACTATAATGTATATTTTTATTTTAGCGATTAAAAAAAAACACCTTTATATATAAATAAGATATTGCCGTAAAAATGGACACTGATATTTTTATTGTTTGTAGCAAATAACGAAGAATGCAAATTCTTTGTTACAAGGATTTTTCCACATTTTAAATAAAAATACATTTGTGAAATTTAAATAAAAAGGCTATTTCCTCCCATACTACCTGTACTCTAATATATCCGATTTATTTTTCATCTTAATCTTTAATTGAATATTTTCTAACCTATAAAAAATTAACTTTCCCCCTCTACTAATTAATATATAATTTCACTTGCTTAGCAAAATTTAAAAACCATAGATTATTATTATCTAGTTTAGCATTACCTTGTTAATATCTTCTTTGTAAATATTTGTTTATCAATTTTTTTTTTATTATTTATTTAAAAAATTTGTTGTACATCTTGTATTAAAAATTTTTTTTTAGTTCTAATTGTATAATTTCATCAATTTTGGAGCTTTATTTTAAAAAAAATTAGTTATTAAATATTGTAGCATTATTCCTAATTTCAGTTTAAAATTTCAATTTATCAAAATGATTTTTGTAATAATTTACTTAGACATTTATCTCTAATAACATACACGCACAAATCAGAGTAATTGTTAATGATATATTGAATGGTTATAAAGCCTTTTTTAAAAATAATAATAATAATAATAATGATGATAATGGTGGTAGTGGTGGCGGTGGCAGTGGTGGTGGTAATAATAATAATTTTTAAAAAACTTGGGTTTTGGGAATATGATTTAGCGTAATTCAAAAAAATATTAAATAAACAAAAACAAATATAAATAGAAGAAATAAAAACATTTTATTTTATTTATTTATTGTATGAGGGTCGTGTGAAAGTCTGAGTTCGAATCCCGCATATATTACATATATATGCAGGTTTAAGTCTGTATAGTGTATTACTTTATTTATGTTTAAAAAATGAAGTGTTAGTATATTAATAAATTTCATTAGTTATTCATTAGTCTAGATATTACCCATTTAATAAATAATATTTCTGTACTTTAGTTTTCACTATACCACTCTTATAGAAGAAGATTGGGACTGATCTCTATCCGCTTTTAACACCTCATGGAACGGTATAATCACAAACATACGAACAAAGACACGCGAAAAAGATTTTATTTCTTAACTATTATATTCAAGATAATAATAAGATAGTTTCGATATAATTTAATGTTATTAGAAAGATTATCTTGAAATTGCACAAAATTCATAATCCAAAGGTCTTATCGCACTTCCTTCAATGCATTCTGTCAGTGGTGGAAGATAACCGTTGGGAGGAGGTGTAAAACTAAAATGCTGAAGAAGGCTAGTAAAAAAAAGAAAAAACTCCATTCTTCCTTGAGCTTCTCCAAGACAAACACGCTTTCCTAAATTAGAAAATGAATAAATTAATAATTTTATTTTGCAAAAAATTATTACGTGCACACAGACACAGATTCACATTCCACATACAGCATCCATATATATATGATACCGTAACAGTAATAATCTATTTTGTATTCTACACATATGTAAATATAGGAGAATAATCAAGGACTATAGTACCAGCAGTCGACTTATCTTTATTTCTATGGCTCTGATGTAGAATTAAAAATTCCAGTTGGAGATACAAATTTTGAATTTTAAGAAAAGAGTTAACTGATAATTAGTTTGGGAAATTTTTTTTTTTTTTTTCAAAAAGATCAAAGATATTCGTCCTCAATTTATAACTAAGATGTTTAAAATATATAATTTCTGTCTTAGTATCAAAATTATATAGTCAATCAAGATATGGGCCTGGATTAAAAATAATGAAGTGTTTGAATACTTTCAGGACATTAGCTTGAAATAGTGCAACAAAGATAAAAATGGCTGGAGTATAATATTTGCAATTCTGTTCTTTAATAACAGTGCACAAACTAGTCTGGAAAACTAATTAGCATTTATATATGATGTATGTTTTTATATAAGACTCTAAACTGGAGAATAAAGTAATGCAAATTGGATTCATTCTACCTATTTGTATTTTAAACATAAGCTACAAATATTTATTTTGGTGTATATATATATTGTAGCCCTTGGATTTATTCAAGGCTCCATTTTTTTAAGTTAGCTATGAAAGAGAAGGTTCTATCCAAATTTTCCTCATAATATATGTATTTTTTTCTCTGTAATAAGAAAATTTTAGCCAAGACCGAGTTTGAACCCATATTTAAAAGGGATTGCATATGTTCAACTAGTAAGCAATCTAAAAATTTATTGTTAATGTGTTTATAACCAGAGGATTATTTTATTTTAAGTTATGGGTTAAATTGATATTAAGAAAATATTAGAAAAAGCAAGATTTACACATTTGTTGATAGGGAGGTGTGTGACTATTAAAAACTACATTAGGATAGTGAGGATGAATAGTCATTATCATATGCTAGGTTGGAAATAAATAATTCATGAAAGTAAATAAAAAATAATAATAATATAGGTAAAATAGTTGTAATAAATAAAGATTAAGGCATTAAAAATCTAAATTTAAAGAAAAGTATATACCTGCGATGTGTGTGTATATATAATTTAATTGTAAATCTGGATGGTACAATTTAGAATTAATAATCATTTCTTACATGTTGTAAAGCAATTTTAAATAAGAAATTAAAATCAGAATTTTAAATAAGAAATTAAAATCTTTTAAATAAGTTTAATATTAGCAGCCAAATTTAATATAAAGTCTGAGTTTGAAACAGCTGCAATAGATATTTGGTTTCACTATTAAAGGGAAAAAGTAAGATTATTTTTAGTGTTGGTATTATCTTACTCAGTTAATTATCATTCCTTAAAAGACAGATCTCACTAAGGAATTTAAGTGGACCATTAATAGACCATTAACGATAGTCTGGTGTGTCAGAGTGTCAAAAATTAATTGGCAATTAATTGTTAGATTGTAAAATTAATCGTGTCTGTTTGAAATGAAGTTTGTGCCTTATTTTTCTGAGGGGGCAAAAGGTTAAAATTGATTGAGAAGGGGTAACATGCCAATTAATGATAAAGATAATAAATACAGGTGGATGTCTATAAAAGCTGTGTTAAAGGAGGAAAAAAGACAAGAGGCTTCTTTTTAGTTTGGACTTGCTTGTATTTTTAAAACTTATCTGTAGCAGTTTTCCTTCATTGACTAAAAGAAAACTGTGTTATAAAATTGAAAATCATTTTTATTGTATTTTGTTGTCTCTTCAGAATAATTTGATTAAATATAACAATGTATGGTGAGTACATTTTAAGTGGGCACACACACTTGGAACCTCCAGAAGTCAGCTATTCAACATATGGTAATAAAAATTTAAACCATAGAAGTTAAAATTTGAGTTTAATATCGTTTATATATATATGCAAATAGTAAAATTTAAAACTCAAAAGTTTTAATGCATATGTAAGTCAATTTAAATCTACAAAATGAAATTAAAATTGGAAAAGGACAAACAAAAACAGACTGATATTGTGAAAAGGTTAAATGAAGGCTGTTTAACTGAAACTTGCAGAAAATTACAAAGTTTAAAGGTAATCTACCTAAAGTTGGGAATGAGGAATGCATTCAGCAAAATAAAAACTATATATATGAGAGAAAAGGAACTGAACTCTATCAAAAGAACTTTTTATAAGAAGGACTTATATGCTATTATAAACCGGTCAAGGAGGGAAAAAAAAGAAATCAGGAACCTGGAAGAACACCTACTAAAAGACTTATATAAGTATATTTTTTATTATTATTATTATTATTCGCTCTTTATGTGTGTAGGACATTTCATATATATAAAAAAAAACAAATTTCTTTCTTTGTAGTGTATCACATATATCGTCTATTTTAAAATTAATTCATGTAATAATTGCTATTATAATTATTTTAGGGGTAGAAATTGATTTTAGATGATTTTATATATGTTTATTTAAATGCTTTTGCTATTATGGTCATTTTGGGGGTAGATGTATGCCTTATTTAAAATGCTTTACAAACAATTTTTTTTTCTCAGTTTAAAAAAAAAGGGGGGAAAACAATTAAGAGATATTATTATTAGCATCAGAAGTTATTATCAAATGTTTAGACTTATAAATGAATTGCTTGTCTATTGAGTATCATCATCATTTTTATTTTTATTGTTTTATAAGAGTGCATGAAAATAGTTTTGAGAATTTTGTGCGCATTTCTTATTGCTTATTATTATTGTTATCATAAATTTAAGGCCAGAAACAAGCTGATTTATGCTTGGAAAATTTATGGGCTCATATTCCAGTACACCACTTTGCAAGAATATTAAGATTGTGAAAGTTTTACTTGTATAATTTGATGTTTCGACCTGTATGTGTGTGGATAGACAAAGATCTCCACAAATTCAGTGAAGTTTAACTCACTGAGATATATGCTATATTTTTAAAAGTATTTGAACCCAGTGGAAGAGTTTTCCCACTTGAGTATTCTCTGCACCGTAAGAAGGTTTCTTATTTTAATGGCCAGAGGTATTTGGTATACCTCTGTTTTTATATGACTAGCGATAAAAATCCTAGCATATCTCAACCTTAGTGAAAAGGTTCTCTCTTATTCGGGTCACTGCCTGCCTCATATTAATATTTGATATTCCTTACGTGTGTATGAGAGGATAGCCATGATGAGCATTACTATAAGTATTGGATACCAGGTCGCAAACTCAATTTAATGTCTGAATGAATGCAGATAACGTATGTGCAATTGGTATATTTGAATATCGTTTTTGTAGATTTGATTTAGCATACAAGCCAACATAATTAAGTTAATAACTGTTAAGGGTTAAATAAAACTTACGAATGATTGGGCATGAGCAATGCGTATATAAATGTATTTAATAAATATTTACATGGCCAGCTGAGAACTTCGCTGGAAAGGTAGTATTGTTAAAATATTATGTTATAAGAACATGAACATAAAGAGTGCACTATGACGATGTTTGATCTTAATGCCAATTTATTTGCAATAACTTAGTCTCACTATTATTAAGATATCTCTGTTGTAAAGATTAGGGTCAAAGAATATTTAATCAGGATGATCGGATAAGATCAAGAAATTTGCAAGGGAATATCAACTTTAAATTTATTAAATAAAATTATTAAATTTAATTAGGGGAAAAATCGATTATGTATTTTCTACAATATATCTGTAATAAAAAGAGAAAGCATTGAAAACGGGAAGAAATTGGTATTTACAATATTTAAGGTAAAAAGAAAGTGTAGATATAATGTAACGCATATGTTTTGTATTGATTGAATTATAGTTTGTCAAATAAAATTTGTTATTTGTTTTAAATAAAATTTGCGTGTGTCTCCATGTTTTTGTGGGTTATTATTATCTAGATGTTTCCAATCCAATCATACATCAATATAATATTATTAATATTTGAATTATCATGTACGTAATTAATATTTGGTAAAACTATTTAAAAGATTAATTTTAAATGCGTAAAATTACCAAATAATTTAATATTGTTGAACTATAAATCGTGAATAAAGATAGTATTGAGTGATAGCGAGTGCAGAGGGTGGGCATAAAATCCTTTCCCCATCCGTTGTATTCAAACCCCTCTAGACGCATTTTATTTTATTATAATTTTGTTATAATTGCGACTATGTTTTATGATGTGTTTATAAAGATTTAATAAGCTTAAAATATTCCAGCTTTAATGTAAATTGATATTAGATTGCATTAAAGACAACTGAGATCATCTTGGAGGCGATCAAGAGAGGAAGGTTTATCACCAATAACCAATCGCAGCTTATTCGATTTCCACACCTAATTGTTCGAAAAACCCTGAGAAGAGATTAGAATGAGAGGAAATGAGCTAGCAAGGATGTAAAATTTAATGATAAAATAAATAATAGTGTAATAGACATATGGACGTGAAATTGATGAAGGGATGGATCAGGAAGGTGGAGATGAATATATAGAACTTCATAATTAGAATAAAATTTAATTGTAGCTTTAATCATAGTGAATGGGATTATGCTGAGAATAGCCTGGAATTCTTAAAGATATTAATATTGTCAATTTTAATGCGTTCTCAGTGTTCTCTAAATTAACTATGTATTAACCCATTCATGAAATATTATTACTAAGAGTATTGAATTGCGATTTAACCTCTATATTTTATTGGAGCTGCAATTTGGCGCCCTGGCAATTAAGCTTATAAATGTTCTGTATCATCATCATCATCATCACAGTAGGCCTCAGAAATAGTGTCAGCTGGGAATGATGAAATATCCATCGATCCATTCTTAAAATGTTGTATATGGCATGCAATTTATCTGCAAATGTGTAAATGCCATATAGTTTGAATATAATATAATTAATCCATAACGTGGATGTGCGATCATTTGAATAAAATTCTCATTGGTTATAATAAAGTTATAATTAGCTTAAACTATCCAATAATATATATGATATTTGGAAGCTCTCCCAATCGTTTAGTTATGTTTGAAATTCATTGTGGATGACCGATTGAGAGATTGCAAAATGCGTTTCATGTTACTTTAATAAGTTTATATAAAGTTAACAAAATAAAGAATAACTTTTTATTTGTTTGAATTGATTTTATATAGTTACAATTGGCCTGTAACGCGGTCGCACGAAGGAAGTTATATTTAATTTATACGTATTAAATATATTAGTCTATACATTGTACTCGAGAAATTATTGTATTAAATCTATACTTAGAAATTATTTAATCTATACCTATTATACTAGAATATATATAATTGATGCATTGCATATTTAATTGATACTTAGGAAATGCATCTGTCGTTAGTTTATATATTTAAGAAATGTTCATCATCTTTCAAAAACCAATAATACAACTCAATTGTTTGGATTTTCATTTAGTTAGAAATCAATTCTTTTTTTTTCTTCAAATTTTTAATAGTTAGAATATATATATATTAACTGGTCCATACACATAATCTATTGTGGCTTTCTTTACCAATTATCTAGGAGGTTAAAGCAGGAACCAATCATGTACTGATTCAGCAGGAAATGAGTTGAAAGATAATGTAGCAAAAAAAAGTAGAAACAGGGAATGTGGTTTGAAGGAATTTTTTTAAACCATTTCTCATAATAATTTACTATTCAGTTATTACATTATAGAGATGTCTGCCCATCCTTGCATATGTTTAAATGGGTTTTGTCCTTGCATGTGGGGTTTGAGTTTCCCTTGGGGCAACAGGGGGGGAAAAATCTCCTGGCCCGGGGGGGGGTTGGGTCCCTTCCCACATTTTTTTTTTGGGGGGGGGGGGGGGGGGGGGGGGGGGGGGGGGGGGGGGGGGCTCTCTTAAAAAAATGAGGATATTTCTCTTTATATATCTTTATTGGGGGTGAGGGGGAGGGGGGGGGGGGGGGTGGGGGGAGAAGGGTTTTTGTGGTGGGGGGTGTGGGGGGGGGGGGGGGGGGGGGGGGGGGGGGGGTGGGGGTTGTTTATTATTCTTTAGGTAAACTGAAACTAAATATATAATCAGCATATGACATACATTGACCACTATGAGTAAACATTATGTTTCAGAAGAAGTTAACTGATTATGAAGTCATCTTACTATGCCTAGCTCATTTTAATGCTTATCTGTCTAATTGGCCCAACTAAAAGGAGTCATTCATTCAGAGGTCAACATCATGTCAGTGTTGATTTACAAAATCCCAATTGCAAGTTGTATGTAAAAGCAGTGTTGACGTGAGCCATGGATTTTGTCTTACTGCTAATTAAAATTGCAACACCTATAGAATAATCTATAAGAATGTTTTATTTATAGTAATGGATCTTTTGCCATGGTAAGCTAGGTAAAAGCAAGTAGCACCCTTAGTATGCAGCCTAATTCAGTAAATAATGTCTCAGTATGTGAAATTATACCACTACTACTTCTAAGATGCCAGTATATAGTTAAAAATGAACTATGCAGTCAAATTGCCCAAAACTTATAATTTATGTGTCTAGAGTGTGAGATAAGAAATATATACTTCAAGGAAAGTTGCAAATACTATTGACTGTAATTATAGAATAGAAAACCGATAATTAAAAACTCAGGATTTAGGATTTTCAATATTTGTTTTTACCAGTAAGGTATCCATTCTATAATATTAAAAAGAACTTAGTATTTTAAAGATTAAAAGACATTAATTGTTGTGATATGTTATCCTTTATATTTCATTTAAATCATGTATATAGACTTAAATTGAAAATATATCAAATGCTGGGATACATTTCACTTCGTGTGTGTGTGTGTGTATATATATATATAAACATTACAAGCATATATATATATATTCAGAATCACTAAAGAAGAAAAAAATTGAAATATATAAATTGTTTGTTGAATATGTTTTAATTATTATATACTTGATTTTATATCTACATTTGGAATCAGTAGACGCAAAAGAAAAACTGAAATATATGAATTGTTTGTTGAAAATGTTTTAATCATTGTAGGTTTGATTTTATATATTCATTTGGAATTTCTATTATAAAATGTACAATCTAATTATGTAGTTTGCTTTATTAATAAACTGTGAAATTATTGTTTCATTAATCCATTTGTTTGATTTAAATAAGGTTAAACACTATGACTTCAACACACATATGTTAATTTATCAATTATCCACAACTCAGAGAACATGTGAACAATGAGGTATATGCTGGTGTGTCAGGTCAATGATTTTGAATGTAATGATGATTGTTATCTTACAGGTATTCTAGATAAACATTCTCGTTTGAGGAGCTTTGATACCTGAAGTTTCTTAAAATGGAAACCTAAACAAATAAAATACATTTAGAATGTTTGTCATCATAAAACCATCATCATCATCCCTATTGTTTACTATAACTATATTGATTTAAACCAGGATTTGCGAGAATCACAGATATGTGTGGTAGAATATTTTATATTTATCATTATATATGTGTTTGTCGATCGTTGAATATCTTAACTTATATATATATATATATATATATATATAGTGTATCTCATTGGTTTGGGTTCAACCAAGAGTATACTATTACAAACCCTAAAAAATGGATTAGCTGTACAGTGTATCTCATTGGTTTGGGTTCATAGGAATCAATCTTTTTCATTTGATTAACCTCTCAGAAATTTATATTTTGTAACTTTAAATAAATAAATTATAATCTTCAACGTGTATGAAGTAAAAGTTAACTTGTAATTAATATTAGCTCATCTAAATTTAATATTATACTATTAATACTAATAATTGTTTTATGCTAGGCTAAACTATATTTCTAATTTTATATTCATTTTATTAATAGATTAATAAGTTAAACGCATTTAAACTTAAACTGACATCATGATGCCAATATTTCACAAGTAGGATTATGTCTTAAAAATTGCAAATATGATATGGATATAATCTGTCGATAAACTTCATTAAAACTTCTGATAATGTTTTAACTTCAATTATAATATGACTCGTAATTAACACAAATTTTTTAGTTGATATTTTATTAATTGAATGGGTCAGAAGTTATTAATTGTTTGCTTAAACAAAATAAATTTGTTGTAATCATTTCAAGTCTTCTGCAAAACTTCAACTTCACAAAACATTGAATTTAGGAATCAAATAATGCTATATCCAATAACTTTGGGTCAATATTTTTATTCACATTAACATGTGTATTAAAGTCTCCATGAATATAAACTTGGTCCTAATAACTGCACTGAAGTTATAACATTATCCAACAAATAATAAAAACCTTTTAATCTAATTTTTAATCTATTACTGGAGCATAATCACTGATAGAATTGGTGCAAAGCCTATTTTTAATATCTTTAGCCTATCATTGATATATTTTGAGATCCTAAGAATGAAATATATCAAGTTAAACATGTCCATGAATTTATTTCCATGCAGTTGATTTTTATTTGATGAATTGTCCTTCCAAAAATCTTTTAAATAGTTCCTTATCCATGCAAAACGAGCACAGGTACTGTTATATCATTCAGCAATTCCAATGCTTATGTGGAACTTATCTTCTGAGAGTTTATGCTTTGCCAATGAATTTTAAAAATAGAAAACTAAATTGTTATATTAAATAAAAAAGCTAAAACATATAATAGATTATATTAAAAGACAAGGTTGTGATTTTGCATAACTTTCACTGTTAAAAAGCTTTTTAAAGACACAGATTAAGTTATACATATTATTAAAACTAAAAACAAGTATATATATGTGTGTGTGCGCGCGCGCGTGTCAAGTTTTTTTTTCCTAAAACAGATTGAATTAACTAACATGATACTTTACCCAAAATCAATTGTGTGATTCCTGTTAGTAATAGTTTATTAATTTGTATTTAGAATTAATCACAAATATTAATACATAATTTTTATTTTCAAATTCATCAGTAGTTTGAACACTAAATAAAACTAAAGTAAGAATTATTTTATTTACCTTTAAAACTAAAGTAAGAATTATTTTACTTACCTATTGAAAAAGGTATTAAACCTTCAATATTTTTTATAACTGAACCATCTTCTTCTAAAAATCGTGTTGGATCAAATGTTTGAGGATTTCCCCAATATTTAGGATCAAAATGTACTGCCATAATATTAGGAATAATAATTGAGTTTTTAGGAATATCATATCCCCATAATTTAAAGTCTGAATCTGTAGTATGTGCTGCTCCTAAAGGCACAAAGGAAGTACATCTAAAGAGTTCCAACATGGTTGCTTCTGTAAATGGTAGTCTTTGTTTGTCAGCCATTGTTGGAAATCTGGAAGATCCAATGACCGAATCAATTTCTTGTTGTACCTTTTTTTGAACATCCACATAATACATCAAATAAAGAATTGCCCATCTTAACATTGTAACTGCTGTTTCAGTTCCAGCTATGAAGAAGTCAGTAATCGTTACAATTAGTTGAAGATCTAAATAGAATAATTATAAAAATAATATACATTAAAAAGATCATCATATGACTTTCTCTATAAATCTTCAATATCTGATTAAGTATATAGTTTACATTTATATAATCAATGGACACTCTATGGAAGTGTTATATCCACCCACACACACATATTTATGTTTACTGGCTGCTATCAGTTGTATAAAAAAATGGTCGCATATTAATTTATATTAATCATACAATATGCTCCCAATTTAAGAGCCATTTTCAAATACACAAAGAAGCTATAGTATAAAGTTCAAACCTGATAAGTGAATAAAATATATTGTACAACTAATATAAATTAAAATTATTTGGCCTCCGAAAATATTTTCTCCTACATTTCTTTATGCCACAGACATAAATATGTAAATTTATAATAATCACATGTAATCAAGTTGCAATCTTTAGTGTCTATAAAAATGCATTGGACCATAAATAAAAGCGGAATTCATCTTTATTGTTAAAAGGAGATTGCCTTGATAACAGATTGAATTTGTCAATGGTTATATATAATATGCAAATTCTTATAATAATGATGTCCAATTGCCAAAGAGATGAAAAATAATACAGTTTTACATACAGCCTTATTTATAAGAGGAACAAGTTTAGATACAGATAATTGTGAGAATGATACTGATAATTGTAAAAATAAAATTATAATTTAATTAAAATTGGCTCAATTCTAATTTTCAAGGCAGATTCTCTAAGTTCTCATTTTGATAGCCTAATGAAAAATATTGATTTCATTGTTATTATGTATTATTTTAAACTGCAAAACATTATCTAATAGATTTTCGAGCAATTGACGTTTCAACTACTATATATAAATAACATGTAAACTCTACATCAGTTTCCATTAGATTATAAAAAATAAGTACTTATATATTCAGCCTTGGGATTATGAATTTAAGCCATTTCCAATGAGCTTTTTTTTATATTTCACAGTTACCAATATCTAAATTTGTTTCCATTATAAGAGCATGAATTTATGTAAAAATGAAATTATTTTCATCTGCCTACCTATGAGACTTTTCATTTTATTATATACAACTAAGAGAGAGTTTATTGCTCTAAACTAAGTTAAAAAATATTTTACACTATAAATTTTTATATTACTTATTAATGGTGAGTTGACTCATAAGCTTGTAAGAATAAATACTTAGACATTCTGCGTTGCTATGGTAGGATATAAATAGAAAAGAAAAATGAGTGGTGGTATAGGAGTTATGTCCAAAAAATATGTAAATACTGTTAAATGTGAAGAACACTTGTAGCTACTGGAAATAGTCAAACTATAATAAAATGAATCAATAGCACATATGAATGCCTAATTAAGAATATACAGAATTTCAAAAAAAAAAGGGGAAGAAAACAAGGGTTATAGATTATATGAATGGGCATATTGAAGAAATTGATGGTGTAGATAACAAGAATGGACAGCTTTTGAAGAATTTTTGTCAGAGAATGAATTTAAGCATTGTAAATGTACCAAATATTTATGAGAGATAACACACATGGCCTAGAAATAATATATTTTATACAATAGATTATATATTAGTAGAGAAAGAGGAAAATGAATATTATTTGATAATGAAGAGAGAGTATGTAATATTGATCATAATTTCTTTATAATAAAAATGGTTAGTAATGTGATGGAAAATAGTAATAAAAGTAGAAAGAATAGTGAAAGATGTGGATGAAATGATAAGAATAAGTTAGAAAAATTTGAAATAAAAGTTGAAGAAATCATGGAAGAGTTTGTTGTGGATGAAAAAATGGCAAACAGTGTTATAGGGGAGAATATTCAGAAGAATAAAAGTAATAGAAAAGTGAGAGTTAGTAAAAGTGTAAAAGAAAGGGAGAAAGCATGCAGAGAATATATATGTGTAATTAAAAACAAAGAAAATGAAAAAGATGTTAATGTTAAGTGGAAAAAATATTTAAAAAAGAGAAGTTGGCTAAAATAAATAATTATAGAGAGAGAATGAACTAGTAAATTGTTGCAGGATATTAATAAAAGTGGAAAGAGATGGTAGGAAAAACATTTTGAAAATACATTAAAAGTAGGAATATAGAGGAGAGAGAAATAGTATTACTAGATGATGATGGAATAGAGTGTGGCTCTGGAAAATAATTAGATACAATCTTAAATAAGTATGTAATGGATATAGAAAAGATGTTAAATGTGAAGGATAGAGTGATAAAAAAATAGTAAATCACATAGAAATGGAAATATTAGGTTTACAGAAAATGAATTGAATGAGGCAAAGAAGAAATTGAAAAGTGAAAAACAAGAGGTTTAGCTGGATGGGCAGCAGAGATGGTAATGAATTTAGAAAATATGACAAAATTAAACCCATTATCATGTTTTAATAAGATGGCACAGAAGAGAGAATTTCTGAATAGTTGGAATAATACAAGAGTAAAATTACTATTTAAATGAAAGGATAAGGATCATAGAAAGTTAAGCAATTATAGACCAATAGTAGTAACATCAGTGTTATATAAAGTTTTGCATATATGGTGGCTGGAAGAATAGCAAAATGGATGGAAGAAAATAATATAATGGAAGAAATACAAGGAGGTATTCAATCGATTATGTATATAAGAGATAGTTTATTTGTAGTTACACATCTTACAAATATGAGTAGAAATACAGGTAGACAATTATATATGGTATTTATAGATATAGAGAAGGCATATGATAGAGTAAATAGAAATAGATTATGGGTAAGTTTAGTAAATTTGGAAATGAATGGAGCTTTAATGGATCTTATTAATAGATTGTATGAAAATAATTACTATACATATCAATTAGGAAATACTCAGTTAAAGTTAAAAATGGGGTAGAATTAAGGCAAGGATGCCGTATGTCACTTACTTTGTTCTTGATGCATTTGTGAGAAATGGAGAGCAATAGAAAGACTAGGAAGAAAAGTAGAGTTACCATTAATAAATGGCAGGGGAGTATATACATTATTGGATCTTTTATTTGTGGATGATGTCTTCTTGTGCAGAGAAAATAGGGAAAATATGAAAGTTATGCCAAAGACAAGTGCAAACATGGGTAAAGAGGTGGGGATTAAATTTAATAGGAAAAATCAAACATAATGATGATTAATAATGGGGAAAGAGAAGAGAAAGAATTTTTTTGGGTGGATATAAAGTAAAGTGTGGTGAATAGGTATAACTATTTGGGAATCATCTGATGATTACAATATATACATAAACACAAAATAGTAAAAATACATTTAATATTTCTTTATTAATGAAATAAATATACAATCACATATTTACATTATTTTGTGTTATAGCTTCACTTGATACTGTTTTTTTTTTGATAAAGTGTCAATTGCTTGCCTCATAAGTAGGTAAAATGAGACTTCCTGTTAAACTTTGACAGCTTATCTCATCTCAATTTTAGATTCTAGGAGCTTCAGTTCTGAATGTGGACCTGTCTCACTTTTCTAACTATACAAAAACAACCAACATGATGATGTTCAACTTTTATGGTTGTTATCTGGTTTAAGTCTAACAACTTCCAGTTTTAACATGAACTTGCCTCACTGCTCAGTCATATATTGCACAATATGTATATTATTTTTCAGTTTTGACAGTTATTATCTGATCTTACATCCAAATAGACTGACTATTTATGGCTAGATCCCATTTATGATGAGAGAAATTCAATTCAGTGAGCATCATCAGTTATTAATTCATTCTTGGCATTGAATGTGTTATCTATTTCTATATGCATCAGTCCATGGCAGTGAATGCTTAATCTAATCAAGATAAGATGGAAGCTGGACTAGTCAATTATTAAAGGCAAAGTGAGATATGACAAAGATATATGCATAAGCTTTATTAACAATTTCAATCATTAATTTTATTAATTAAATATTAAATACATGTAATTTAACATTATGTAGTGTCTATCATTGCAACTACAAACATTATTGCGGGACTCTTTTACACTTTACCAATTTTTCTTTTGACATGTTAAACATTTGGAGATTGTTTAAAATGCATAGACATTCTATACAATGCTGTTTTTCACACTTTGCTCTGAGGAAGGTACTTGATATTGTACTGAAACGTCAGCATTTAGCTTTTTCACTACACGGAATATCCCGCAAATAGTAATAATAATATGACATATATATATAGTTTTTCCTATATCTAATATTGAATTTTAAATATTTTATCATTATTCTCATTTATCATATTATAACAATAATTGTTATATATATAGAGCTCACCAAATAAGCTCTTAACAAGTTTTGAGAATATCGTCAATCCCAGACTGATTCCTGCTTCTGGCATCATCAGTGAGGTGCCAGGATATTCAATCATTATATTAAAAATACTAGGACAAGCCCAGCACTTTACCTAATGAATAACTATTGAGTAGAAAATCTGAAATTGTCAGACATCTATATGTCTTCCAATCCAGCTATCTAACTCAAATAGCCATATGAGACTGAACTAAGTTCAGATACACTATATATTAATAGCTTTTGCAATATAAAATCACCAAAACCTTAATAGCAAAAAATAAAATGACAAAAAAATCCAAGTCAGATATCACATGACTTAACTTAATAAGCTTGTATTTACAAATGTTATATATAGAGGTCACAAAATGAGCTCTTAAAAAGCTTTGAGAATATCCTCAACTCCAGACTGGTTTCTGCTTTTGGCGTCATCAGTGAGGTGCCAGGATATTCAAGCATTAGATTAAAAATACCAGAACAAGCTCAGCACTTTATCCAATGTATAACTATTGAGTAAAAAATCTGAAATTGTCAGACATCCATATGTCTTTTAATCCAGCTTTCTAACTCAAATAAAACCTTAAAAAACAAATTGTAATTCATACTAAAATGAAAAGTAATGTGAATTCTCCATGTGAAATACTTTTTATAAGTTTGCAAATAGATTAATTTCCTTAACTCAGCTTTAAAATATTTTAATTATTTAATATTTGTGAAAAATTAATGCTTTAACTTTAATTTTAAAAGGTAATAACTTGGATCCATATATAAAATTCTTGCAAATTTAAGCTGAGTTCTCACCTGGGACTCATAATACTTAATTAAAGTTAATACCTTTTCTTAGCATTTTGGATTGATGCATGATACAATCTACTTAAATTACTTTCATGGTCTGCATTTTGCATAATCAGCTTCTATATTTTAAAAACTAGCAAGTACTAACAATTCAAAAACTCAAAGCATGCTATTCCTTCAATTTTTTCAGTTTTAAGCATTTTTATATTTATTTCAGAAGGTTATGCTTAGAGTTGATATTCAAAAACATGTCTAGAAGTGGTAATGGATAAAACCTTTATAAAATAGAATATAGATAAATATTTTCTAGCTCTTTTGTTAAAAGAATCAGCTTTTTATGTCCTTAAAACTGGAATAAAAGTCATAGTTTGTGCTTTTGAAAATATTTACCATATCAAAATTACCCCATGATTCTGAAAATGCTGGCTTTAACATTGAACAAACTATGAAATTTTAGTAAATAATTTTACTAGTTGAGAAATAAGAATTTTGCTAAAAAATTTCTACAACACTAAAGTGACACATGGAGATTTATTCAAAAGATTTTTAGAGTTATAATGAAGTGCACAGAAAGTATATGTAAATACTTTTATGACATTCTTTTAACCTATAGCACATGTGCTTTGAAATTTATAATAGTCAAGCAATATCTTTATTTTGCCGATAGAGGGATCTCTCAAACCATGACACAAGATAGCAACTTTTATAAAGATAAGAGCTGCATCTTATCTTTAACCTAACTTTCCACTTATATTGTCAAAATGAAAATATTGCTTGACTATTATAAATTTCAAGGCCTATGTGATACAGATTAAAAGCCTGTCTCAAAAGATTTTTGTAAATTTTAAAGCTTCTGTAGTTAATTCACTTAGTCTTTGGTTCTGCGTATGTGAAAGATTTTAAATTGTTTCGTAAGATATTGAAATTTCTTCTTAGTAGCTTGAATCATTTCAGATAAAATATATACTTAAATGATATCACCAGAGTAGCAGCAGAGACAGTTGAGAGATTTTTAACAGTTGCATTATTCAGACATTAATTTCAAGCATAATTCTACATATGACATAGAGTTTGAAGTAGATTTTCAATGCTTGCAAATATCAACTGAATTTTCTTTGACAGTGGTTATTGATACAATAATATTTATTAGGTATGCAGTGTATTGATTGCTTTGTTAAACAAATAAAGTTAAAATAGGCAAAACTCTCTCCATATAGTAATGATCATGTGATGTACAAACGTTTAATAAATATAGTTACATGTATATATGTACATTTATGACAACTAGTCAATGCAAAATATATTGTAGTCACTTTAGAAATAATATGCAAAGTGCAAGTTAATCTGGATATCACAATTTACATAAGGACAATAATGAAATAATGATGCAAAATAGCAGATTAAAAATATCAGTAGAACTTTTAGGAAAAAAAGATACAGTCAAAAGCCTGTTAGACTGAGTCAGAGATAGTTGAGTGAGCCATAAAATGCTTGCTGAACCTAGTGTTGGTGAGCAATATAGTACTGATGAAACCACTAATGGAAAATCTAACAATTAGATTGAAATAAAGGATCTTTAATAAAGAGTAATAATAGAATCAAACTCTATTAAGACCGATTATATTGTGGAGTTCAACTAGCAAATTGCTACTTTAACATACTAACTTATTACTAATTTATATATATATTCGAGTAATAAACTTGTTTTTAAGTCATCAAATACCTTTTGTGTTTATTTTCAAAGTATAATTAATGAAAATGCACCGCTTAGATTAATTTCTGCCACCAGTATATCACACTAAATCTGACAAGCAAATAAAAAAGAAAACTGAGAGAATGATTTAAAACACATTTTTTTTATATCATCTTTCACAGGCAGGGATTTCTAGTTATAAAAACAATATGTGAAATATTACTTGTAATTAACATTAATCTCTAATTTAAAAAACTCATTAAAAAACTTAAATTTAAAACTACAAATCATTATTTGTTAGTTTTATTGTAATTCTTAATTTTTGTCAATCTTAAATAGCTTTAATCCCATATTTTATAGATTTTAAATACTAATTTGATGTATTATTTTTTTTTTAAAAAATTTTTTAGACTAAATGTGAAAACAGCTTTTGTTAAATCTAAATCAAATTTATTTTTCTTAATGAAAATTAAAATGCAGTTTCATTTAAGTAAATTTTATCTAAAATGACATAATTTTTTTCTCTCTCACACACACACATTTATATTGGATATTATATACCATGTATTATGTTATTTAATGTCCAATTGCACTTTAGATAAATACATTAATGATAGTTATTAATCATACATTAGAGTGAATAAAGCTGAAAATAGGTAAAATGTTGAGATTTAAGGCCACCAAAAAGTGCTGGATCATTCAAAAGTACATCCTGGTTACTTATTTCATTCAGATAGTTTTATTCATAACTAAATCTGATGGAATAAAAATTTTAAGCATGCATATGCATAATCTGTTTACATTATGATACTGGTTTTAATAAATAACATTCTTATACCAAAACATTTTTGATTCTGTAAAGTACAGACATTTTCAAATGAATTTATTAGATAAAGCACAGAAAATATCACAAGATTTTTGCAAGCACTGCATATTTTAGTAATAGACATTCCCTATTTATTATCTTATAATATATATATATATATATATTGCTTGGAGAATCATGTAACATTTTTTATCTTATAATATATATATATATATATATTGCTTGGAGAATCATGTAACATTTTTTTAATTCTCATTTAATAAGGTTTGTTGGTAATGATTATGATTTGAGTAATCAAAAGTGCTTCAGTAAAAGAATGTTACTTATTATTATTTACTTATTCCACTATCATTGTTTAAATTACCTATGGATATTTATTAATTTATATCTAAATATTTGGGTATATGTATATGATATTGAAAATTACTTTTACATCAAAAGGTGCATACAATTTTGGGTTTACTAGTGTGTGATGTGTATCTGGTTGTTAGGTGCATCAACAACTTTTCTTTTGAATTCTAACTGCTATAATCAGACTAATATATACACATGTGGATCAGTAGTTATTTCTGTAAAAGCTGATTGCTACTAATCTGATATCATCTGAATGATATGGATGAATTAGCTACTATTGCTAAAGACAAGCATCTCTAGAAAAATTTACTAAAACTAAAATGTTGATAGATAAAATACAATTTTAGCATTCAGTGATATTAGAATAAAATAAAAATAATAAGCAATCATATGAATGGACCCAAAATTTTTATTTAGAAACAAACATACACACACTAGCATCTATGACAATTACCTGTAAACGTGGTGTTAATGATGTTTTTAGTTTCATCCTGAAACTTTTTCTCTAAGAAAACATCGATGAAATCTCTTTTATTATTGACATCAAATGATTCTTCGTGTTCTTTAATAATTTCCAAAACAAAATTTCTGATTCTCTCAATACTTTGAGTATATTCTTTCCAACCTCTTAAAAAGAAACGTAATGGAGGGAAAAAATTAATTGGATTGGTCATTTTAAAATTCTGTATAATAATCGATAGACTTTTTAATACTAATTCATAGGTTTTGTTATCATCATATTCTATTCTTTTGTTGCAAGTCAAAGATAAAATAATATTACTAATTGATCGTCCAAATAATAAATGAGGGTCGAAAGGATTCCCACTTTGTTTACTTATTTCACTAATCATAAAACGCGCTTCCTGAATAATATTTTCTTCTAAATTTGATTTCTCGAATCCAAAATCTCTCAAAACTGATAAAGCAAATTTTCTCTGCTCTTTCCAAAGTTCTCCACTTGAAAATATTAAACCTAATATATAAAACATAGATATTATATTTTTAAGGAGCATAAAATGTATTTGATAATTATAATATACTAATTATTTTAAAGTAAATTCTATTTATAAAATATATAACCTCTAAATTTGTTTGTTATATATTTTTCTAATTACATATATATTTACACACCATGAATATGACGCGCGAAAGCATCAAAAGTATACTTGGTGTTAATAATTTGACAAACATATTTAAACTCTGACTTAGTATTTACTTTAATATCGGTATTAATAGTGCAGAATATCAATATATATAAAAAGAGAAAGATAAATAAATAGACAGATATATTGATAGATAAGTATGTAGACAAGCAGGCAGACAGACAGACAGACAGACAGACAGACAGACAGACAGATAGATAGATAGATAGATAGATAGATAGATAGATAGATAGATAGATAGATAGATAGATAGATAGATAGATAGATAGATAGATAGATAGATAGATAGATAGATAGATAGATAGATAGATAGATAGATAGATAGATAGATAGATAGATAGATAGATAGATAGATAGATAGATAGATAGAGAGAGGGGGGGAGGGAGGGTGGGGGGTAGGTAGGTAGGTAGATAGATAGATAGATAGATAGATAGATAGATAGATAGATAGATAGATGGATGGATGGTAGATGGAAGGAAGGAAGGAAGGAAGGAAAGATAGATAGATAGATAGATAGATAGATAGATAGATAGATAAGATAGACAGATAGATAGATAGATAGATAGATAGATAGATAGATAGATAGATAGATAGATAGATAGATAGATAGATAGATAGATAGATAGATAGATAGATAGATAGATAGATAGATAGATAGATAGATAGATAGATAGAAAATAACAGGTAGATGAAAAATTGTTAACATGACAATAGAATAACGAACAACTAAAGGATGGCATAAATAAAATAACAAAAATCTTGTTTATAAATTTAGATATATAAAAAGTATATTTGAAAGAATTAAAATTAAACTTTTGATTAACTAAAATAAATAATTATACAGATAACTCACCTTTTTAAAGCTCAACCAGGGGCTATACATTCAACAAGGATAAATTCATGAAAACTTCTTAGGATTCCACATATGCAGATGTAGTCGACTAGGGAATCACACAATTAATGACTACGAAAAGCACACAATAAGGGAATAAACTGAAGATCGCAATAAACTTACATGTGCTTCTGTATTTTTGTTATAATCTTTTGAAATATTTTTGCAAATGCTTTTGGATAGTTTTTTTTTTTTTTGGGGGGGGGGTAGTTATCATGTAAAACTATGTGCTATATATATATCAAACAAAATAAATAAGTAAAATATACTGTGAGACTAGTAAAATTCCTCACTTACATATGTATATTCATTTTACTTTTACATTAAAATACATATATATACCGATATATAACTTAACAACACTTTGATTAAAAACATAGTTTTTATTTTTAGCTTTCTAATCCCTTTAAAACATAGACATGTTTTCATTTAGACAATAAAAATTTACAAATTAATTAAAGATTTCAAAAATAGACATTTTTTTCAAAATTATCAAAAAAACAAGCTTATATTTAAATTTCAAAATCAGAATTACAAATAATGTTTTTTATCAGACCTTTTAAAAGTTTAATTTATAAAACAATTTTTATTTTAAATCAGAGTTATTATTTAACCCTTTACATATTATGATTTTGTTTTAGAAAATATAGAAAAATATTTACAAAAATTTATTCTGTGTTTATTTCTACGTTTCCTTTATTTTCCATATATATACGCACACACACTATATTATTATGGGTGTACCATGTAACCCAACCGGTTACAATATATATATAAACCAATAGTTTATTGCTTTGGATTTGATAAGAAGCAAGATAGGATCAAGCTGGAACTGCAATCCCTGAATTCTGGGGCTTAAACTATACCATTGCATTAAACCACACAGATCATGTAAAATAGTTTCAAAAATATATATGGGCAGATAAATGTATTACTGGATTAAAAAAAAAGAAATGTCTGAGTATAGCCCCATACTACTCAGGGTGCCCACTGGTTGTGGAGAGAAGAGTAGCATTCCGATATGAAAGTGTATTGTCATCTTAGCCAAAGAAGATCTGGACAAGTCATCTTAAAGACAGGGATATAAATCATATCAAATCATCATCCTATAAAATCTTCAAAAACGTAAAAAGTTATGGGAGAAAGGAACATTAAGAGTGGCTACATAGAATATAAACTCATTGAGAAATGCTACAAAATTGGAAAACTTGAAAAGGAAAGTAAATAAAATAGATATTGTAAAATTAACTCAGGTGCAATAGAGACAAGATGGTGAGGTTATGTTATTAAAATTATTTTATTCTAGTATTCTTCAGGAAGTAAATATTGTTAAAGCCATTGAGAACAGAATATTGAATAGTGTGTCAAAGATGGGTTGTGTTGATAATAGAATCATTTTGATAAGAATATCTTCAAAATCCATAGATTTGATAATTGTGAAGCCTTATATATTAAAGAATAGTCACTATGATTAGACTGTCAACAGAAGGAAAAGATGAAAAAATCAAATAGTGAATAAAAATGCATGAATTTTATGAAATCATGTGACTGAATGCAGTTGTAGGTAAAAATAAACAAGGCAATTTTTTGTGAAAAACTACAATATTGGAAGAAGTAACTCAGAGGTGATGAGCTTTTGTTATGTAGTGGAAAGAAGATTGTGGATATAAATACGTGATTCGATTCAAAAATACTTGGCTAATAAAAAAAGATATCATGTAGATTTTATATTAATATAGTAAAGACATAGGATTGCTATTAAGGCATGTCATGTCATGCCATTCTTGGGACCGATATAATTTCTAATCATAATATGATTATGACAAAATTCAATTCAAACTTAAAAAGAATTTAAAAAAATAGATATGCAAAGTGAAATTTTGAGAAATGGGGGGGGGGGGTTTTAATTCATATGCAATAATAAGAAAAAGCCAATTATCAAAATGAAAAGTACATGACTAATTCTGATAAATATTAATGTAAAACTGGTTCAGCACGAAATGCATCCTGGGGTCATTTGTCTATTATTGTATCTTTATTTATATAAAAAAGAAAGAGATAGTATGGAGATTATTAAAATGAGGCGATATTGAAAGTAACAAGAAATACAATGACTAATCGATTAAATAAGGTAATATGCCCAACTGATAAAATATTTTTATAAAATGAAAGAATTGGTGAATATGAAAGAATATAAACAGCAGTAAAGGACAGACAAATAGATAGAAAAATTTAATAATGAGCTTAGAAAAGAAACAGATTAGGCAAGAGAGATTTGGTTGAAGAGAGATTACAGAGAGTTGATTGTGCTTTATCAATATATATATATTATAACGGAAATGGTTATCTCACACGGTTGATTAATTATTTGTACCTTCAACTATATTTCTTTTGATTATTTTATTCTATATTATACTTATTTATTATATCCATTTATTCTTTTCATAACTTTTATTTCTATCCATTTATTGTTTACAACTTAGATTCTTTATTATCTTATTTATTATTTTAACCAACACTGTTACAATACAAGCAGAGAGCTAATACAGATACAAACTTAATTTCATATCTATACCCTTGATCGAACCCCAAGGCAATACGGACATATTATCTTGGCGTTATTTTTCCCGACCAAGATACCCTCGGCTGCTGAACAACGCAAACTATTTCAAAAAAACTTAACGAATGTCCAGCGCTTGCTATTTATTTTTTAGAATTGGGATTTCGCATGAACAAGCAGCACAGGAATATCTTAAACAAATCAGTATGCCCCTTTAATCACTACTTACAGTTTCCCCCCTGTCGTAGCTTGGTGATAGGAGAATAAAGCAAGGATACGAAATTTAATGACAAATATGTTTAATAATAATATTTACACTTTATATAAAAAAATTACATTATAATAATAAAAATAAACACACACTTATAAATACATGGCTATAATAAATATATGCAAATAGATCAGATATAAAAGTTCTTAAAGTCCTGTTGATAGAGTTCTATTTTTATCAAATCATTAATTTTATATTTAGTTATGAATAGTAAACAGATTAAAATGCATGCATGCTTTTACCTAGGCTTTGTTGTAATTGTCCCATGGGTATTTCTTCCGAGCGCTCTTGATTAACCTCCTCAGTTTGTGGGGTTATTTTCATCCAGTTTGCTGGTTGATTCTTTAGGTTGAGTTTCAATTGACAGCCACAGAAGCGGCGGTCCCTCTAGCAGGTCAGGCAAAGATCTTACATTGCGAGTCAGTGATGAGACGACTCGAATCTGAACCTACGTCCCTTTAACGCCACTAGCCACGCACTTCTTCCATTTTCTTTTTAGCTGTTGCTTCTCTAAAGTCTCTACTAGCAATGCCAGACAAAAATTTGTAATTTTATCAATCTCTTTCTTTGTTCGTTGTTTTTAAAATTTTTAATTAAGACTTAGATTTCCAACAATTCTTATCATTATGTTTCCTTATTTAATTAGTGGCTGGAATGTAAGTCCCAATTAATTTAACAGATCAGGCAAAGATCTTCCATTGATAACATTTCTTTGTCCGTGGAATTTAATTTGTCCAACAGACGTTCACACCTACGGCCATATTGTTTCTTTTTATATATCACATATTACATTTATTTTATTTAAAGTTTACAATTCATTCATTTTTTCTTTCACATTTACATTTTACATTTATTTTAATTTGTTATAATATATTTTTTAAAAGAGAGAAGAAACGTATTTTTTTTATGCATCCACTTCCCCTCTCCCACAATAAACAAAAATAATTTCTATCATTTGACTTATAAGAGAGAAAGAGACGCATTTCTTTATTTATGCAGCCCCCCTCCCCTTCTCTTACTATTACAAAATCCACAGTAATTTTGACATTAGAATTTCAATTTCTTTCTTTCCCTTCCTTCTTTTTTTTAAAAAAAATTATTAGCTAATTTATTTCACCTTTATTACTTTCTAATTTTATTAATAACTATATATGTGTGTCGACGACTTTACGTGGTCGTCATAATATATTATGATGTTTGATACAATTAATTGAAAGAATTGATAAGTGAATTATCTGACAAAATTTGCTCAAAAAGGATAATAATGCAGCTAATTATGAAATTGAAAAAAAAAAAGAGAAAAGTATCGAAAAGAATAAGCAAGGTGTGGATATACTGAAAGAAAAAATGATTAAAACAACGGAGGAAATCAAAAATAATAAAACTATTGGGAATTAATACAAAATCTACAAAAATGTTAAAAGAAATGGAAGAATTTTAAAGGAAAAAATTGTATGATTGTATAATTTAATAAATGATAACAAAAACTGGTCTAGGATTTATCAAAACTGCAATTGATTCTGATTGTTTAAAAAAAGAAAGAAAACAGTCTGATAGGAACTTAATTTTACAAGCATCTAAAATATTATTGAGATTTTTAAGTCAAAGAATATCTGGAAACATAGAACATATTGGAAAAAAGTAATATGGCATTTAGAACAGAAAGATTCAAAGAAGCTGCCGGAATTGTTAGAATGATAGAGAAATCTTAGAAAAAGAAGTGAGTGTGTGTTTCGTGAATTTAGATAAAGGGTTTGATAACGCAATCTTGAATAGACTGATGAACATCTTGGAAACTAAGAGAGTGTATTGGAAGAAAAAAGATTTTCTTGGTGAGATATGGAACAAGTTAGGGATATTTATGTCATCGGCACTATTGAATATTTATTGAGAAGACATAATAAATAAAAATTTGGACTGTAGAAAAATTGATGGTGGTGGTAAAATAATATTTATAATATTCACAATGTCTTGATTATTATAGCTGAGAATGAAAATAATATTCAGTATATTATAAAAAGATTGAAAGAAATATGTATTTAATGTATAATGAAGATTGAAGGGATAAGAACAAGACCACATGGATAGAAAGAAATCAAGTGTGAATGCAGGTAAAACTTGAGAATAACATGATTAAACAGGTTTATAATATTTAAAAAGATGGTTGAATTTAAATAAAAGATATGAAAATAAAATTAAAAAAAGAATATTGGCTAGAAGATCTTACCATGTAGACCAGGGGTCCCCAACCTTTTTGCACTTAAGAGCACATTCTATAATACTGGCCAGGTGACGGGCACCATTTATTTCTTCAACCAGATGGTGGGCACCATTTATTTTTTCAATGTAAACTTATAGTTGTATATTGTTAATAATACACATAATGTACAAAAAAATATTTATTTTAAAAATAAAATTTTAACATATAATTAACATTTATATTTTTACACTGTAAAAAATGGTATGCCCTACAATTTGTTTACAATATAATACAATAATTTATAAGAAATTTTAAAAATTAAATTTATTTGTGTCAGATAAATAATTTTTTATCATGTTCGGATAGCGGCAGGCACACGTAAAATGGTCTGCGGGCACCATGGTACCCGCGGGCATAGGGTTGGGGACCCCTGATGTAGACAAAAATATTCTATGGTCATTTGAAAAGCTAATCAAACTCTTTCCTAATTGAATGTGTGGAGAGTATTTATATATAGTTGAAAGACTTGGAATCTAAATAAAAATTAAGGGGAATTAAAAACATTTGTGATATATAGAAAAAAAAGATTAGTACTATGAATAATGAGGGAGTTTGGAAAGAACTGATGAAGAGAAAATATTTATTGGAGGTTTTGGATGTAGAAAAGAAAAACTGTGATGGGCATATGTTAAGAAAAAAATATTGTTCATGGAGAGATATTTGGAACAAAGAATATTCACTTTATTGGACTACGTAAAGGATAGAAGGATTCAAAAAGAATAAGATAGTGGAAAGAACAAAATGTATAAAAAATTGAGTTGATTGTATGATTGCTTTACACTTATCTGCAAAACATTCTAATAATAAGAGGTATTAATTTTAGTATTTGCATCAAAATTTTTATTGAGACTATAATAGTTTGTTTTTACTTGATAGGATTCCTTATTGAAACTTATATTTAAATAAAGAAATAAAAAAAACTAAAAATTTGGTTTTTAGTTAAGTACTGCTATGGATAGCTTACCATTTTAGAAATGAAATATTATTTAGTCTTCCAAAAAATTTATTATATGTTAAGTCAATAAATATTTGAATAAATCATGAGCAAACAGAAGATTACATCATAGATCATTCTGAAGCTATATTAATAATAATAATAATAGTGGTGATGGCAGTAACAGTAGTGGTAGAAGCAATGGTAGCTGTAGCCATAGTTGTAGATGTAGCAGTGGCAGTAGCATTAGCAGTAGTTGTAGTCCTCATCATAATAGTAGTAGTTGATGAGACAGAATGTCCTTTTTATAAAAAGCATTTGTAAATTAAATTAAGCTACATGAATTAGATTCCAATACTTCTCCAATAAGAGTATACAAATATTATATTGAATTATTGTAGATCAAATATTCCAAGATATACATAAAAAGATGAATATTCAAAAGCATTTTTAATGCTGTTAAATTTATCAAATATGGATGGACAATTCTAAAGCTAAAATTTTTTGGATCAATGCTGAATTTTTACATTTTTTGTTTTCAAATCAACTCAAGCAATTAATTATTCAATTACTATTATTTAATATTTTTTGATTGGTGGACATCAGCATGTTTGTAATTTGTATTCTAAGATTTATTTGCTTTGTAAAATTATTCTGACATTTTTAATAATCTCAAATTAATTGTAACAAAAAAACTATATTCTAATATGAAATATTGAAATGCTTCTCAGCTATATTCTTTTAGCCAATTCCTTTAAATAAATAAAAACCTTGAATTTTTGCAGCTCATTGAAAGGGGATGCACTGCAATTAAAGGGGAGTGTGGCTGAAAAATATAGATGTGGGCATTTTAAAATGTATTCAAAAGATAATTTTCAAGGTAAAATAATATTTTGTCTTTTACACTAGAAAATATCTATTATGCCAGATTATATTTAAACTAAACTATTTTAAAAGCCATTACTGCAAATTATAAAAATTTTGTTAGCAAACAACTTTTGTCATTTATATTGTAATTTTCATGTCTAAGTTTACAGGCGTTGCCTTTACACGAATATTTTTTATTATGTATAACAAATGATTAAAAGTCATGTACATAAAATAAATTTTAAAGTGGTTTTAAAATGTAACAATAAGTGTAAAACTAAAATATATTTTTTATTTTTAAATAATATTACTATTTTAAATAAAAGAAACATTGTTACAGTTTCAAATAACAGGAAAGATTAAATAAATAAAAACAAAATCATCTGCATTCGAAAAAATGGTGGAAATTGTAACTACTTCATTGTCATGTTTTTACTGTATAGAAGTCAATAAAATCTTATAAGGATTTTTAATTTAATATCATGCATTTTATGGAGTAAAAAAAGCTACAGAATGCTTTACCTGATCTTTTCAGTATTCTAGCTGAATATGGAGCTGTGGGCAATGAAATGCCTTAAAAATTAACCTTCATTCAATCTATTCATCACTATTCAATGCTAATGAAATATTTGACATTTACTTGCTACAAAAGAAAAACTAGTCATATAATTGTTCCATGAAAATGTATTTTTATAAATTAATCTGCAAATCTAGCAGTTTTAAATGCTCAGAAGAAAACTGCAATGGAAACTCATAGGAAAATTACCACAGAATGAACCAAAAGAAACTTAAATATTATAATGTTAGCAGACATTAAAATTTAGTGATTAATGGTCACATTTCCACATTTATGGATACAAAATATATAGGTGATCTCACAAAGACCTTAAGGTAATTAACTGAAATTTTTATGGCTATTCTCAAATAGTTATTGTAAGTTACAAAGATTTTTTCGTGCTCATGCATGATTGTAATATAAATTTTTTAATTGTTTATATGTAAATACATTATTATTATTTTTATTATTATCATCATCATCATCATCATATAATTCTATTCTTTAATTAAAGTTATTGTTGTTGTTAATCATTTTTTGTTATCATTTCTCATCTGAAACCAAGCTGATTATTTATTTTGTTAATGTAATAAAGTATTAGATGGAGTAATGATCAGGAAATATAAGTAAATGAGTATAGAAACTTATTTTTATGCATGTTCAATTTGATCATTGATGTGAATAGTATTGACTTGTTAATTAAAAATAATTTGTATGTAGTTACTTTTGCAGGCTAAAAAATAGCCTCTGGTGGAATAATTTTGAACTTTTTTTTTAAATTTTGCTTTGCCTCCTGTAGTTGTAAAGTTGCTACTTTGACAAAAGGGAATTGTATGTATACTATCTGGTGTTTGAATGGATTTATGCTATCTGGTGTTTGGAATCCATTCAGAGAACTCATGTGAGAATTGCATTATTTCATGACTAAGTACAATAAGGCTATGGTAGACATAAATTGTGTAACATTTATCATGCCAGTAAATTAAATGTTAGATCTTCTGGTTATTTCACACAGAATCTTGGTGTTTATGGCAGCTGATGGAGGAACATTGAACTCTGAAATTGGCAATGAGGTGGCTATTGAGAAAGCATCATCTAAAAAATCATATTCTCTGTCAGCATTGTGAGGAATAGCATTCACTGATGAGATGTGCTGAAGGCACAGATGGTGTTAAATGGCAATGCAAATTATATCACCACTGTATATCCATCAGACATGGTTCTTTTATTCCAGAAGTTATCTGTTTTTGCAAATCCTTGTGCTTGCAGTATTTTATTGGACAAATAATTTTTCACAAGATTACATTGTTTGCAAGATTGATGTAAGGGCACCATTTATCATACAATAAGCAAATTTTTGCCGAGATGAATGTGAAAGACACTTTGAGTGAAATTCACCACAACTTAGTGGATTTGACAGTGATGTAGAGAACCTATGGATGTTTGTGAAACATAAGCTAAAATAGAAATTTGGTACCAGCAATGCCTTATTTGCATCCTATCTGCAGGAATTTTTATTCAGGACTCTTTGAGATAGTGATACCATTTTTTGTGGAATTCATTATATGTATTGCTGAGAACTATGCACTGTTGTTTGATACTCCACCAGAGCACATAAGTTTCAGCCCACTAAAGATAGTGTTTACCATTATTCCACCATGTACATGGTCACTTGTTAGTTATCTTTAAATTTTCCTAGACAAAAATTAATTTGTAAATATTGTGGGGTTTTTTTTTTTCATTTTATTGTTAATTTGATTATTACCAATTGTCAAAAGGATGATTACAATATATATATATATCATAACATTTTTGATGATTTAATTGCATTTTTAACTATTTTCTAATTCAGCTGCATTAGTTCAGATATGTCACACATACTAGCTTCTGCAAACATAAAAAAATCAAATAGATTCTTAATAAAAAAATTAGATACAAAATGGCATTCATTGTTTTATTAAAAAATATATTTTATATAAAATTCATTTTGTTATTGCTGAACTTTCAAACATTACTGCTCAAAATAGCTGTAAAACATTTTAGTCATTGGCATGAGATGGATAAAGTTTAAGCCATGCTTTGGTTAGAAAAGATTTAAAAGTATCCAATTTTATCTTCTTTTTATAATGGCTACTCCAAATAACTTTATTGTATATTGTAACAACAAGTAAAAAAATTTGAAATACAATGATTCTGCAACAGTGAAGACTATTATGGTGAATAATTAATAAAACATCAATCTTTCTAACCAAATTAAGCTTTATACCATAAACAACATATAATGAATATTAGAATGACTGATATCTTTACCATATTAAATTTATTTATCAATTAATTTCATTGTTTATTTTTATTTCTGGAAATAAATATGTTGACCATAAACTACTTTGACCAAAAATATTCTAAATATGAATACTGTAATAGTTTTTGACAGAATCTGAATATGAAATAATGTTATCATCAAAAAAGAAAACCAATTTTAAAAATCTTATACATAACAATTATTAAACAGACAAAACTCCATACAGTAGTGCAATCCTGTGCCAACCAGAGTAATCAGTGGATGGTAGCATAAGAGATGGTGATCATGTGATGTTTAGTGGTTAATCTTATACATACTTTTTAAAAATTTTTTCATTATATATACACCTTTACCCCGCTTAGTGATGGCAATTGGTTCTCCAAAACTCATCATTAAGCAAGAATATCGTATATATAATATGTATTTATAATGGAGGTTTATGGAAAAAAAATTGTCAGTTCCAGTCGACAGAAAATATCCACATTGGTTTCCAAGCTCAAAGATTTTCTTGATTTTTTTATGACAATGATGACTAAATACAGTATCTAAAAAGAAAAGTTTTATATCACTAGAAAAAAAAATGCATATTTTCACTGTTCAAAAAGTACAGTACAGCAAAAAGAAAGAGAAAGTGAAACTAAATTTGAATTTAAGAGTTTTTATATTCTTCCGCAGAAGTTTTTCATCATAATGAAAAAAAAATCCATACTGATGTGCATTTTTTTAAAATTTGTATTACAGTACATATTACTGTACATTTATGTTTATTACTTATGTGAAATTATTCAAATTAAAAAACAATGTTTAATTATAAATTATTTAATTGAACATAAAGACTTATTACTGTACAAGTAAATCGGTCAACTTTAGAAAAAAAATTCAACTTATTTTAAAAGAAAAAAAACCCCAATTGTACTAATTTTCTAAAAACATATGCTAAGTTTATTTTTCTTTTATTTTATATTTGCTATAAGTTGATTGTTGGAATCTTAATAAATACTGTACAATATTTTTAGTAATCTAATAGTCCCCCCCCTCCCTTCCATGTAGAAAGAAATTCATTAACATTTATTTTAAATACAGTACAATCTGTTTTTCTTTTAAAACTTTTCTAATTCGACATTTGCATTTTTTGTTGTTTTTCTTTTGATTTGAGACAACTTGAGTGTAAAGAACATATTTATTAACAATGTTACAAAATCAATAACTATCATAATTAAGAAATACACCCACCTAGTTTAATATTCATATTTAGTGTTTTCCTGAAAGTTTGTGATGATGGTATTTTAGTTGTCCTGTACTGTATTTATATATTGGAGTATTTCATCATCTAATATAAGTGTTGAATGTCTTTAGAAAAATTAAACTTTATTTAAATAATCCAAGTACTGTACATTATATTTAAATAAAGTTTAATTTTTCTAAAGACATTCAACACTTATATGTATACAGTATTATCAACAAATTAAAAATCCTTTTTTTTTCTTTTCAAAAACTTTATTTTCTTATCTCAATACTGAACATATATATATACTGTATATACAGTATTTATATAATACAAAACTCCAACGTTTCAACTGTTTATCTTCATACAGTCATTTTCAAGGTTATCTCTCTCCCACTGCTATATTTTATTACTCTTTCTTTTACATTATTTAATTACAAATCAATGTTGAAATGTTGGAGTTTTGTATTATATAAATATATATATATATACTGTATATGTTCAGTATCGAGATAAGAAAATAAAGTTTTTGAAAAGAAAAAGGATTTTTAATTTGTTGATATTATTGTAGAACATACATATTTTTTAAAAAAGTGGATGAACATTTGCTGTGTTATTATATATGATGTATACAGTATTATAGATTCAGTAATTATAGATATTTTAAGTTTATATGTTCTATATTCAAAATACTGAATGCAGCCTTAACATTGTGTTTTATGAATAAAATATTGTGTGTATACAATTACAGCAAAGTCATTACATGTATATATATATTACAATAAGATACTTTTGCTTTTGAGTAAAATGAATTTAATATACATGTTCTCTGACATCATCAGTGATGCAAAATTCAAGATGGCTGCCAAAAAAATATTTTTTTTATTTTTTCCCGATCGTTATAGTGAAAAATCGATTGTAAATTGAAGTAGTGGTACAAATTGATGATGATCGCTATTGTGAAATATCACTAAATAGACAATTGCTAAGTGGGGTATAGGTGTATTTTATAATAATTTTAGCTATTTGCCATAAAAATAGAATTTGATAACTTAATGTAAATTTTTAAAAAATCAAAATGAAAAGGAAGCAAAAAAATAGCTTTAAAATGAGATAATGAAATTATAGATATCTAAAATTTATTTATGAATTTAACTGCTTATTTCTATTTATTAGTCATAGTAAAATTATTATACATGCAGTATTTTCTTTTAGAAATATTCTTCTAAGTACATATACTGTAATAATTTTAGTTATATGTTATAAAAAGAAAATTTGAAAAATAATTAATATTAAAAAAGAAAAAATTTCAAAATGGAAGTCTGGTTAAAAAAATTCAAAATGAGACTAATAAAATTATGGAAATCTAAAATTTAGTTATCAATTTAGTTTGTTTATTTTCTAGATTTTGTAATAAAAATATTGGGTACTTGTTAAATAGCCACTGTACATCGCTTGGTGGCACTGTTTCTGTGCAAAAACATAGCGATATAACATTTCCATGTCTGTTGATTCTTAAACAATTTACATTATTTTTTAATATGGCTTTTGTTTCTTCTTAAAAATGTACATTTTTTTTTTTTTTTTGAAAAAATTTTTTTCTTAAAAATGTACATTATTTTTTGGGGTGGGGGAGGAGGAAAGGCACTTTTTTTTCTTTTTATATAAAAAAGTGGTGTTTTGGAAATAATATGCCTTTATTTTTCTTTAAAAATACCTTATTCTTATTTCTTTTTAATTTTTTTTTTTTTTTGTGTTTTTTTTTTTTTGATACTTATTTTTTTAATTATCTTACGTGGAGTCTTTTTTTTTGTAATTAGATTACATGCTTTAAAAAAGCTACTTTTTTTGGTTTTTATTTTTTACAAAAGGGGGAGGGTGTTTTCTTTTTAATAAGATGCCTTTTTTAATAATAACAGTAAGTTAGCTTACAATGTACAGGTAATGTGTTCCAAAATCTGTAATTTATTTTATAGTAATTAAGCAGAGGCAGCTTTCTTACTTTTCTTTTTTTTTAAAATAATACTACAACAAATATACTCTAAAAAGCGGACGTTTTTTTGTCCAATAATTAATCAGACTCAGCTTTTTTATTTTCCTGCTTTCACCTTTTCTTTTTGTTTATCTTCTTATTATAGTAGTTACCCCCCCCTCCCAAAAAAAAGGCCACTTTCTTTTTATTTACAATAAAGAATCAAAGGCTGGGTTTTTTTTGGGCTGGTCTACTTTACTCCAACCCTCTACCCTTCACCATTGACAGTCTGGTTGTAATATTAAATTAAAGCTTTAAAAAAAAAATGAACAACACCAAAATAAAAAACTTTGGAATTGATTGAATTAAAAATCCATCACTATGACACAAAACAGATTCATTGAAAAAAATACATTTATTGACAACATATGACTGTAATTAATAAGAAACCTTTTTTGGCTGAAAAGTGGAAAGTGTGACATTTTTGAACAGCATTTGACTACCTACAACAATTGAAAGAACAAACAAGCCAGAAATGAATTTGGAGACTAGTGAGCTCACAAACTGCCAAATTTGTGTATCAAGTATCATACATAGCTTTACCACATCAACACTGATTGACATGTGGCAGGATGTTTTTAGCTTGCAGAAAGTCAACTGCATCATCTTCTGTGTTTGGGCCATCCCACAGTTGAATCATTATGCTATTGCCTTCAGCCATTTTGTTTTTGCCAAAATGGGACTTTTTCATGAACACCTGCAATTGTTCAGTGGCAGAGCCATTTCCAAATTTAAAACACTTCCACGCTGTGTAAGAAAGCAATTACTAGTAGGTAATAGTATGTCAGTTAGGGTCTAGGGAAAAAACCATTTTGAATAACATTTCAACAGTTCTAAGATATTCCAGTACACACAGCCTCAGATTAAATTGAAGCAAAGTGCCATTATTGATTGTATGCATAGATAAACCACCCAAAGCTGGTTGGAACATTTCTGAGCATATGCATAGAAAGTGATACCATCATGAAATAGCTATTATGATTATAGTGTTGTATTAGCCATAGGTTTGGTATGCGGCAGAATTACTGATTAGTAGTGTCATAGTTTCAGCCACATAAACCACATCATGTGGCCACTAAACAACTACTACGATCATAGTGGTTTATTAGCTATACATTCACCATGAAAGTGATATTATTCTGTGTTTTTACACAGAAACAGCACCATTAAGCCATGTATAGAGGCTATTTAACAAGAACCAAATATTGTATATGTTTCAAAATGAAAGTTTTTTTTTTAAAAAAAAGACCAAATGAGAAGCTGATAAAATGGTAAAAATCTAAAATTTAATCAATTTCATTTGTTTATGTTCTAACTCTAGTAATAAAAATATTGCACATATAGTATTATCTTTAAAAGTGTTCACTAGGTTTACATTACAATAATTTTAGTTATGTTTTATAAAAGTAGAACATAAAAACAGATTAATTTTAACATTAAACAAATGTCAAACTAGAACTCTTCTAAAAATATTCAGAATATGTCTGATGAAATGTGTAAATGTAAAACTTAGTTGTTAATTTAATTTTTTTTAATTTCTTTTAATCATCAGCAATCAATAAAATTTTACATGCAGCATTTTTAAAAACTACTCTTCTATAATACTGTAACAAAAATTTAGTAGCAACTCAAATTAGTTATATTACAAAGCTACATAGTAAAAAATGGAGTAATAATTACTATGACAGATTGATTACTAAATTTACATACTGCTGTGTGAGTGTGCATGCACACATTTATTATATACTTGTAATTAAATTATACTATTTTAAAACCAGTAAAGAGAAATAGATATGTAAAGTTTATCATATCATTATATGTTCAATAAAAATAAAAATAGTCTATAGATTTTATAAAACTATCAAATATTTTGTAAAATAAATGTATTTTTTAAAATTATAGTTAATAAGATGAGATCATGTATAATAGAAGGAGAAAAAAATAGTAATTTATTTAAAGAGAAGTTAGATAATTTATTTATGTTATGTGTGCACAAATGAATTTGAATTGTAGTTTATAGAAATGTATAATATTTTACAATCCTTTCAGATTTCCCTAATGGATGGGGGTTTAAAAATAATTCTCTCATCCTTATAGTAAATTGAATGGCAAATCTAAATATGTTATTAAAAATTATAAAGTATTAAAATTGATAAAGTTAGAGAACAATTTTCAAAGTCTTTCTTTTTTTAAAATTACCAATTTAAGATGTGAAAAAAAATATTTATAAAAAAACCATGTTGGGAAAAACAAAATATATTAAATCCAAGTCATTAAATATGTTTAAAGAAATGTAATTATGAAAAAACATTGAAATGATGGGGAAAAGTTATTATCTGGTTTCTTTATAACTTGTTTAAAAATGAATGACTCATGTATATATATTTAAATATTTTGTACTTTTGTATCATCATAACTTACAGTTTTAAATTTAACAGCTATTTACACAAGTTTCTGTATGTGCTAATTATTATAAAAGTAAATTCAATTTGAATAGTTTGCTTCTTTGTATGATCAGACATTTTATATTTAGAACATTGTTAAATATTTACTATATGTTTTTGTGCAATAGCTGTACCTTCTAAAAAAACAAATAACTATTAGATATTGTAACAGTCAGATTTGTACATTCATGTAACAGAATCCAAAATCAAGGCAAATAGACCAAAGTTGACCAGAGTTGGATGGTGAAGTCTGAATCTGACCAAGCTTCAACTTCTTGACAATACTCCATGACTCAACACCATACAAATGACATCTCTTAGGTTACACTCAATCTCCATTTCTTCATGGCTGGTGTAACACAAGGAGAGACATGAGACTCAGGGGCTGGCTCAACATAAAACTAACTAATGGATTAAAATAGACTGATAGCGTGATGATGGAGGTAATATTTATAAATCAACCTTAATGCATATACCACTCATATATATTATAATTGTAACTAAGATTGAACTGGATGGGATTAGACTATGAGAAATTCATATGAAACCAATGTAATTTAAGCATATATTTATTAATTGATAAAAACAAAACAAAGAACAAAAGAATATAATTTCAAAGATGTGGTGAATGTACACAGATGTCACATTAGATGAGACAATGATCAAATCAATCTCATCTTTACATATTAAATTAATATGTGTGTGCATATCTGTGTGGTCACTTAGATTATGCCTATAATGGAAATGCCAATCCTATCTTAACATTGTTGGTTGCTATTTTGTAAATAACTACTAGCCTGGAATAAATCAATTATTTTAATATTATACAATGTGTATATTTCTATCTATAATGTAAATGCATAAATAAGCTCACTCTAATGTAGATTTAACAGAATAGCCAAGATGTGGTTTCATATTAATGCTGAAAATCAACTCATAGAGAGGTGGAATTAGCTGCTTTAGATTGCCAATATGTGCTATAGCACTGGAAAAATACTAATAATAAAACTGCCCTGCAGATGTATAATTCTTCAAGGATTCTTGTGACCAATGCATGGTATCCTGGTACCGAGCACCTTGCTGCTTGTGATAGGAACATTCAATGTTATGGAGCAGGGTGGCTTACTCAATGACCTGGCATTAAACTTCAGGAACAATCCTGATGCACAGATCTCAAATAGTAGAATGTGATGGCTTAACCAAGCCCCCATTTTAAAAGGTGTAGCAAAATGTGGATTCATCATAATTAATAAAATCAGAGTTGCCAAGCAATAAATAATGTATATATTTAAAGTTAAATGTGCTTTAATGATAGCTTTTTCTCAGTCTAACTAATAGGAGTCAATTCTTAAATATCATTATATTTAGGCTAATTAAGGGATAAATCGTATTTTCAATCTTGTGAACATGCTTCAATCTACATCTCAATAATTAATTGATTAAGGATGGAAAAGAATATTTGGAGGGGTTGACTAATAGATTAATAAATATACTTTGTAACTGTCCTTAAGGCTAGTCTATTACTTATAACAAATAATTAAATTCATAAATCAAGTTTAGGAACAACTACATTAATCATGTGTATAACTAACAAATAATCAATAATAACAAGTGCATAGCAGTTTGTTATTGTTATAATATAGCATTTCTAAACAGCATGCTAGGTGAAAGGATGACATTAATAAAGATAATTAAATGAGGTATTTTGAATTATATCTTCACTAATGTTTTACTGAAATTGGGAGTGACACTCCCTGTTTTGAAGCATGGCTTACAGTAATATATAAAATATGTTTTAAAACAAATATAGAGAGAAGATATAGGCATAACCACAGTGATATAGAAATAAGGATTATGAATATTGATTTGATTCAACTAAAGAAAAAATTACAGATGTAAGCAGATAAGTTATATAAATCAAACAATTAATTTAAATACAATTTAGAGTTAACATTAATTTGAACGTTCAATTATTTATTTTACAATTAGATGGCTTTTAAAATTAAGAGTTTTGAAAATTAAATATTAATTAAATATTAAATATTAATATTAGTTCTGGAATGATATTACTGATTCTTCACTGCAGCTGATTATGTATGCACTTGAGTTTCAGGCATGGTGGCATTCTTTTCTGGACAAGTCCACGGTGTCTTCTTCAGCAGGTGGGATATTGTTGGAAGAATTTCATTCTTGCAATGATCATGTTGTTAGGTGCATGAGATGGCAGTAAATTTCGCATTGGATCCATGGAGAATCAGCAAAATGTTGTCCTCCTTAACCAGACATATCAAGATTTCAAGTGATGTGGATTCTGGTGGAAGTTATCTTTTAAAGATTGGTGGTGTGTGTGTGTGTCTACTCTAAAATATGGCCTACTTATTCATCGCCTGAAAACCCATTAGGATTAGACATTAATTTAGAATTTTTAGATTTTAAAATTGATTTAAACTTTTGTTAATTTTTTAGAGGTATCCAAAATTCCACTGGGGATTTGAATAGTACTTTACTTATACAACCTTTTGTTGTAAATAAATTGCAAAATTTACTAAATTAAACTTATTTCCCCCACAGGTGTGGTGGCTTAATGCTAATTTGTTTATAACTATTTTACTTTTTAATTATACAAACTATTTTACTTTTAATTTACATAAGCTAAAACTTTTAACAAAATCTAAATCATGCCATCGTATATATATATCCCAATATAAGGTGGATTATATATATATATATATATATAGCAAAACAAATTAATAAATTGACTGTTATATAATTAAATCTATAATATAAACATTTTTATTTGTAATCAAAATTGATCTGCTGTCATATTTTAATATAGATAATATTAACAGCATCTATACATATGTATAATATATATGATGCATATAGATGTGATAGTGATTTTAGTTATTTTAAGTGGGTTTAAACCCAGCACAGATAGAGTTAGTAACAAAAGTTTAAAGTGAAACAAGTGGGGATCAAAACCTATCATTTCAATACATGAACAATTTTTAGAACACCAAAAGCATTATTAGTGTTTTTATGATGAATAATTAATTAGAATTCTGTCATTACCATTTTGTAGGGTGAACATTTTGTCTCAATTTGACGTCCTGTTTTCCAGATAATTAGGCTAAATTTTATTCTGCAATTGTGCATTATAGATAGTTATCAAATTAGCACAGCTTTAAATTGTGGAATGAAATGTACTTGGTATACTTTAGAAGTCAATTATAAGCAAACTTAGTTATCATTTTATGTATTTACAGAAAATGTAGTCATGGCAAAGGCTATGAAAAGATCTCAGATTATTTGTAAAAAGTTAAAATGTTTTTGGAGAGCAACCATACAAGATAGATTTGACATAAAGAAAGCAATTAAAGTGGCTGTGTGAAAAACTAAGACCATCTTAAATAATGTAAGTTTTTGCAAAAAATATACTTGGGACTCCGAATTTACAAAAATATATTATTACAAAATAATGTACTCATTTACTGAGTAACTTAAAATTATCTGTCCATAAAGAATTATTGATCATATTAATAATATAAACGTGTATAATAAAGACACTTTTAAGTATGTTCTTGTGTCACCAGAGAATTTACTTTAATTCTACCCTTATATTATATTGTTCTATAAAACTTAAAATATTTTTTGTGATATAAACTTCAAGACAGAATTAAATATGTACTACTATATGAATTCCGTCTAACACTTAACTGCTATTAATAAAAATCGAATCAGAAACAAACAAAAAAATACTATAAAGAATCATATTTGTACAAAAAAAACACTTTTGACCTTGGAATTACTGATAACAGGTAACGTTTGTTTTATAAATTAAAATAATGCTATACTAATAATTCTTTTTTATTATATATAACTTAAACAAGTAAAACAAAATAATGTTTTAATAATTAAGCTTTTTTCTTTTTTAATAACTAGAATAACAAGACAATTTGAACGTGCTTTAATATTAAAATAAAAAATATATTTTAAAAAAACTATTTGCTTACCCCTATCTTCACTATATGCTTTCAAGGCAAAGACACTTGGCCTTCCAGAAAATATATCTCCATGTTTTGCAAAAGCGTCCTTGATGATTTCGTAATTGCCTAAAACTATTATCGGCTGCCCCAAAAATTTGAATTCAAATATTGGTCCATATTGCGTTGTTAGTTTGCATAAAATTTTAAACGCATTGGGTTGCAAAAGAAATGTATTCCCAATAAGTGGAAAACCCGAAGGTCCAGGAGGAACTCGTCTAGTATTACGCTTTTTATAATAATATAAAAATATAAGACAAACACATAATAACGATAATAATATGTTTAAATTGTTTATAAATATGTCTACAACTTTCTGCATTGTATTCTAATAAAAAATACTCCACGAATAATGAAGGTTAGTGATTAATTTTAATTAATATTTAGGAAACCGGTTTAATACTACTAATAAAGTCGCAATCCCTCATATAGTGTTTAATCCATTTTAATTAGAAACAGGATTATAAACAGGTTTGACCTTACGCAAATGCAAAATATACCAAATCGGACAATGTTTTATAAAAATCATTTGAATGTTTTATTGCATAAAAGAAAAAAAAATTTTTCCTTGCAGCAGAATAATAATAATTCAATATTCTTTTGATATTTATTAGTGATAGAAAAATTTAAACAGTAATCGTATTGTTAACTTATTAGTATATAATATAGTAATCGTATTGTTACTTTATATATTATTAGATATATCTAACGGAAAGTTATGATGATGACATTTCACTGACTATTTTTAACATCTAAAAATAATTAGTAAATATCTTGAGAAAAAAATGAAACATTATTTAAACTTTTCAAATACTGTACTTTTTAATAGATTTTATTTTTCTAGTTTGCATTAGCACGTGTCTTATATCTATTACTTTCTATGTTGAATCCATTGAGAGTAATAGAATCATGAAATAAAATATAATTCACTTTTACTATATTTTTATTCGGATGTTTTATTGTTTATTTTCTTTAGCATTTAAAATATGTCATTTTCAGCAATTCTCTTTTGTTTCTCATTTTTTCTATTTTAATCACAATTTTGAGTACTTTTTCATTTTCGTCATCATAACAATACTTTTATCTTTTAATCGTTTTCTAATTCTAGCATTAAAGTCTCATGTGATAATTTTAAAATACTGCTTGGTATGATCAAAAGCATTTTGTACATCAATGATAATTTGTTGGAATATTAATCTGAATTATCTACAATTGAAATCTTCTGTTAAATTGAATTACTAATCTTATAACTGCTTCTGACATATCATCAATCTCCACAATCTGTTTTATCTAGTTTTTATTTATATTGATTCCCATTCTGTGTGCTTCCATATTTATGCCTTTGTAATAAATTACAAATACGCTTTTAAATCTATTGTAGGCTCACCTTTTTTAACATCATAAAATCAAATAATATTCCATTTAATATAATTCTTCTTTCAGTTCATATAATTGTCTATCTCTTAAATGCGATCTACAGTTATTGGTAGATAGTAAAAAATCAACTTTGATTGTCAGCCTAATGTCATCATCACTGAGATTATTATCAGTCTCTTCACCAACTGCTATTTCAGTTGATAACTTTACAAATTGATTATGGCCATAATTTAATTCTGTCTGACATGATTGTAAATATCTATAAAATATTCATTTACACATGTATATATTGCTTCAAAAAAATCCACTGATGTTTCAATTGAGAATAACAGGTAACTGGGAAGACTATAATGTCTTTGATCTTATATGCAGAAGATGCTGATGCTTATTGATAAGAAGCCCATTCATGATCATATGTTCATTTAACATATTAAAAATCACACATTAATAAACAGGTCCAACACAAGAATGTAAAGTGTGGATAGTAAAAAATTGCCTGCTTTTTTTCTAGTAACAAAAAGCTCAATAGATCTTTCAATTAACAGTAAACATTTTGTTTGCAGTCTATACATGTAAAATAAATAAAAAGTAATCAAAAAAATATTTTGATTACAGAAAATTATAAAATTGTTTAGGATCTAATAAAAACCTGATTACATACATGAGCCAGCCTAAATAAAAGATAAATTTAATCACATTGAAAGGACAAGAGATTAAAAAAGACTTTATATTAAAGCATACCATGTACTTAAAAATAAAAAAATTGCTTGTTCAACCACAATTGCATTTTTAGATTTAATTAGAAATAAAAGCATGGGGGATCCAGAATTTAATTAAGTCAATCCCTATTTTTCATAACAAGGGATTGACCTCTATGCATTTATTTGAAGTTAAATTTAAAAACTATAATTGTGGTTGAAAAAAATATTTTTGGTTTTTTAGTGCATGATAAAAGCATTTAATATTTAAAAATTTTTTATCTCTATTTATTTTTAGTATTGGCACAATAAATAAAAATGTAAACCTATATTGCATTTTAAACAACTTGACACTTATAGTTGATATATATATATGACTAAACATTTCTTCTATAGGTCAATATGTATACCTTTTAAGTACATATATTTAGTATGTGTACATAATTATATAGGTGCATAATAAATCATAAAGTGACTTAAAATCTAAAAATATTATTTTAAATAAAATGTGTTTGATATTTTTGCCTTTGATTGTAATTTTTTTAATGCTTATCAAAACTATTGAAATGAAGTTCATTTAATACTATGCTTTTATTTTAAATTGATTTGGCACTTAAATTTTATATATATCACTAGATATTTCTGCAATAAGTTATTACATATATAGCTTATGTATTGTAAAAATTGAAAGAACGCATCTTTACAGTCAATTCTGATAACAGTATATGTGTTTAAAAATTATATGTGTACATTATAATCTAGAGAAATATAAACAGACAATATTTTTAATAATAATAGCACACCACTTCTTGAAGATTATTGCTGAGTACCTTATAATCTATCAAAAGCCAAAACTATAACCTAAAATAAGGATGAAATCGAATGCAAATGCAATCAATTAAAATAGTAAAATGTCCAAAAATAAGTATAATAAACACTATAGAGGAGCTAAGCTCAAAGGTGTTTTACCAAATGGTATATGATAATAACATGAAATCTAAAACCTTCGACAGTTGTGCCTTAAAAATGCTTATGTGACAGCCAATCAGATGTAATAATGACTGCACATGGAACTCTCAATTCAAAAACACAAGCCAGAAATATGAGAAAAAGATGAACCCATCTTCTCTACTTAAATTTATATATAAATAGACCTGCTTGCACTTAATAAATTTAATATATTTACATTTGTTACTATCATTTCATTAGATTTGAAAATTGCTTTGTAGTAAATCGAGAGATTCCACATTGTTTATTTATATATAATATTTAGTGAATTAAATCTGAGGGTGTTTTAAGCTTCACGCGCTTAGTTCAGAATGCTTGAATCTGTTTTATTTATATATAAATTTAAGTAGAGAAGAAGGTGGGTTTCATCTTTTTCTCATATTTTTGGCTTGTACTTTTGAATTGAGAGTTCCGTGTACAGTCATTATTATATCTGATTGGCTGTCATCACATAAGCATTTCTAAGATGCAATTGTCGAAGGTTTTAGCTTTCACATTATTATTATATCATCTGCTTGGCTCAATAAATTTAATATATTTACAAATGGTATATGCTACAATACAAAGAGCAATATGGTTAAAAAACAATAAAAAATATTATCAATATAATATATAACACTTAATAAAATGTAAGAGGAGAACTCTTATACTCACTCTAACAAATTACAGGAATGCTCTTAATATTGAAAATAAACATCATAGAGTGATTAGGTACATGAAATCTGCATTTATAACACTTCACTTCCCATTACTACACATCTAATAATCTTCATCAGCATCTCATTGCTATAATCAGATCCACATTTCAAATCTTTTGATAAAGAATAATTGGTTTCTTATATTTTGTGCCACATTGTTTATTAAAATGATTTCTTTTGCAAAACATTTTTTTTTAGTATTCGAGTATATTATACTAAAATCTCAGTTCTTTAATTAAATATTTATAATATTAAAAATTTACTTTTTTCTTTCATTTAAGTATTATTAGGCAAAGAATGAAATCCTAGTAATAATATGAGGGGTCATACTTTTACCATAAGATGTTTACTTAAATGACAATAATAATATTAATAATTTTTTTAAAAAATATTTACTTCAAATAAATACATGAAAAATTCTTAATTTGGAATAAAAGAAGACTACCATGGATTTCATTCAGACATAATAAATGGGTAATGGATTTTATGGCCAATCAGGATATCCTACTAATAACTCCTACTAAATCTTTTGTTATGAATTTAAGATAAATAATTTAAGCTTTTAATCAACTATAATTTTGTTACAAAACCATCTTCTTTTAATAAGTGCAATTGGTTAAACTGCTTGATTCTTCAGGGGCCATATTGATTTTTTTTTAAAAAAAACTGACCTGAGACAATTTTCACAATAATTTCAGTTTTAATAATCTTAGAGCAAAAAACTTTACATTGTAGAAACTAGAAAAACTAAGGAAAACAATAAGGCTATGACAAATAGTGATTGTCATTTAAAAAATAAGGGGAAAAAGAAATTTCAACATCCGACATAATTATTACTTTATTGTTTGATTCTAATTTTTAATTCATCATTAACTAAGTTTAAAGTACATCTTTAGTAATAATGTCTTTGTATTCCTCACAAAATTATATTTCAAATCATATATAATACTTCTTACCTGAGATAATCTATAGCTTCAGAATCTCCAAAAGTATTTGCATAAGAATTCTTCATGTTTATTTTGTACCCCAAAAGTTAATAAATCTCAAAGACATATATAAGAAAAATATTTATCCTAATAAAAGATACAAAACAACTCATTTCCAGAAGATAGATATGCATTGTCATCATAACAATTGGCTTCTTGTCTATCTAAAACTAGAAATTGTAGGCTACTGTCTATATCACTGATAAAATGAGTTTTATTTCTTCATTTTGTATTTTTGTGTGTACAACAATGATGTTTATATTCTTTAGACTCATCAGTGATGTTTATATTCTTTATGCACACCTGTGATGTTTATATTCTTTATGCACACCACTGATGCTATTTTGTTATATTTAATGTGTCACATCGATATAATTTATTTGCATATAGTCCACTTGTTAGCTATAGACTTGAAAATAATGTGATGATAGATATGGCAAAACTAGTAACCCCACAGCATGAGTATAGGTAAGAATCAGAATTTGATTCTTTGCCTACATATGCAATCTTTTTGTTACATTTGATTATTAATTTTGTAAATGATTATTTGTTATACAACACACAAGAGTAAACACAAACACATCATATAAACATAATAATAAATTATTAAACCTTTTGAGAATCATTTTTATAAAATAAGTTTGCCTCAAACTTGAATTGGAACACACAAAATTAGTGTACATATGAATTCATATGAGCATAAATAAATATTATAGAATTTATATACACATACACCAATACAAATGCAAATTAATAAAAATTAAATCATTTTTTAAATAATTAAAAAAATATATATTATTCAAAAAATTAAAAAATTAAAATTGTATATTTACTAGCCCGATATTCTGCAATTATGTCTAGACTTCATGGAAGGCCTTGTTTATGAATGATCAGCATATTTTTAATCCATTTTGTCTAACCCATGAGGCTGATAAAAGTTTTCTGTCTTTATTGGTTCGTGGAAATTCGAAAATTGATCCCCCCAAAAAAACATTAAATGTGCTTGTTACGAAAAAAATTAATAAAAAATTCAAATTTCATTGGATTTTTTTTTAAAAAAAGACATCATTAGAAAGCTATGTTCAAAATGTATCAAATGCCCATATTTCTGTTGACATCAAGCTTATAATTTTTATAGCACTAAACAAAGAAAACAACATTTCTACCAATCAAATAAGACACGCTGGACAACTGCTTAACAACTGCTTAATACGAATAAGCAGTAATCATTTAAATTTAAGAAAATGAATAATCGAGCATTTTCTTGTACCCTTAATGATCAACATATAAGACAACTATATAATAGATTATATAATGTCAAGATTTTTGGATATTATGTGATAGTAATGATGTAAATGCTATAAGACACATGATAATAAAAACAATATTTATTTTAACAATGAAAATAAATAAATAACAATTTTGGGAATCTACAATATTTCAAAGCAAACTATTCAGACACTATGCTATACAACTCAGTGTATGGGAGAAATATTTTTAGTTTACAGATGATAATAAAATAAATTTACAGATGAAATGATAATTGACTTTTATTAACTTTGACTAAAGAAAAACTTTTCTTAATATTAGCATTATCACAAAAAGTTCTATATTTTCCACAATAGTCATACTATTACATTGTCCCAACAATGAACAGATTTAAACATTAAGCATGTCTTACCAATACAGTGATGAAAAAAATTCTAGAAGTGATATATATTACTTACTGAGGTCTAAAATGAAATTTTGATTTCTAAATAAATATTTATCAGTCTTACACACTGCAATACTGGCAAAGCACAGAAAAAATAGAACTATGCATGAAAACCATTCTTAATCTATACTCAGAGTATTCAAAAATGCAACAGAAGAAAATATGGTATTTCTCAGAACAACAATACCAATTGTCAAAAATAAAGGCATGGAATATATCACACATAGCTACATACACAATATACATGATATAATACATACAATAAGTAAGGCAATGAACCTAAATGATGGCATGAATTCAAAAAAGAGCACATGCATTTTGAGAGCAAAAATTATGCTAGGACTTTGTCTCTGAACATAAGAAAAATGAGAATGAATCATCAAAATAGTTTACAAATAATAATAGCTGCCTTAAATAAAGTATTTATGCTTAAATATGAGACATGAAAGATATAACTCATGGAATATACCATAATAAGAGAAAAACACAGCTACAATCTTATTATAAAATATGTGCTAGCAAAGCAAACATTCACAAGAGAGACACATAACCACAATCTCTTTGAAAAAATATAACAAAATAAATATCCAGAAGAGAGAGACACAGCTGAATGCATAGGTTAGATCTCTTAAATGAACATGGTTCTATCTTAAATGCTGACATCAAAGCCAATGTCCACCACTGCTGGCAGAACAAGGTGAATCAGAACATGTCAGAACTTCTGGCAGTACAAGGTGAATCAGAACATGCCACACTTCTGGCAGTACAAGGTGAATCAGAACATGCCAGCACTTCTGGAAATACAAGGTGAATCAGAACATGTCAGCAAAAGACAAAAGAGGACAGAAGCTAATTAGATCTACAGAACAAAATATTCTCTTATTATAGCAAGTTGTATGGTCCATGAGAACTGCTCGTTGAGTTAATAGATCCCATGAGTAATTGTACATTCAAGACACCATTTTATTTTGGTTAATATAGCACCATAGAATCTGAAACTTTACTATAGCAGATCCCAGTTCATTCTGCCATTAGTATTAATAAATTCAACTTTGATTTGAATGCACAATCTAGTTATGTAATAATAATATGTATAGAGAGCTCATTTAAGCTAGATTTGAGGTACTTAGAGTAATTATAATTATTAATTGTCTCTCTTACAAGTTAACTGTTTGCAAATCTTAAAGGCATCTCATAGCATGAATTATTGATAATTATTAATTTTATTAAAAAATTATCTAGTCTTAAAAATATTTATATGAAAAAAATGATTGAACTTTTTATTATAATATTTTGTTTTGTATATTTTATATATTTTGTCTATATTCATGAATAAATTGAAACATTTAAGTTTAAAATGTAGTTATAAATAATTAATAGAGTGATTTATCAATAGGAAAAAATGAATGACATTTGAGTATTAATCCATGACAGGTGCAGCTATCTCTAGATCTGGATTTTGCCATTATCACATTTATTAAAAAATTGAGATTTTAAGATTTTGACTGTATTCTATTCAGTCATTTTTTTCTCAATAAAAGAATCAATATTACATATTTTTAGAATGAATTTGAAATCATAATATAAAAAAAGATTCTGTTGTCTTTTCATTGCTTTAAGACTCCCAAAATATAATTATTGAAACATTAATATAAATTGTATTTAGATGATGCAAATAATAAACTCACTAATCAAGTTTTACCATTTGGTCGTAATCTCTTGTGCTTTTTTAGTGAAACTATTTTCAGAAAAAAAGCTTAACCTTATCATGTGGATCATGAAATCATTTTTGAAATGATAAAATGGCACTACAGTTACCCTTTGCATTTGAAATTGCACATTTGCATCTATTCTGTAGTACAATATTACATGATTTTGCATTCATTTGACAGCAAAAATTCAAACTAAAATAAATATTGATATTAATACTATTGAAAGCAAAACAAAAGAATGTCAAGATGTTTTCAAATTAAAAAGTCCATTTTCATAGTACCCAATAGTTAGCCTTTGTCAAAATATTGAAATTAAAAATTGTAAATTTTATTTCTAAAAAATTAAATATTTGTTTTACAATAAGTGTATAATAATTTTAGCCAGATTTTATTTGAAGAGTGTGTGAAAATTTTCTGGTGGAAATGGGAAGAGTCAGAGCAGAAACAGATTTTCAAAATTATAAATAATATTTTTGTCATTTATTTTGTAATGCAAATTTAATTTTTAAATTTCAAAGTTTATTTAATTTACTTAAATGTACTTTAATGAAATGCCTATTACTAATTAATATATATTTGATTCAAAACTATGTTTCATTCATGAAAAAATAGATTTTAGTGTGAAGGGTGAAACAAAATAATTCCGATAACTAGTTTCAGTTTTTTTTCTTATTTGCAAAGTTTAATATATTATTTTTAAGATTACATTAATTCAAAATCATAATTTTATTAAATGTTATGAAAGATAAAAGTTTACATGTTCAAATAGAAAACATCAAAATGATTATTAAATTGGTCATGTAAAGCTGTTCAAAATACTGCATACCAAAAGAATTAACATAGATGCTTTATCTGTTAGAGGTGAAATATCATTTACTGATTAATTTTCCTTCCATTCAAAATAAATCAAAGCATAATTTAAAGATTAATTTAAACATTTTAAATTGTATCCCCTTCTTTATGGTAAGGAGAATAAAAAGATCATTCAATTTCCTGTGGTAATATGAAGTAAGTATGGGACTTGACGACTTCCAAGTTATAATTCGAAGTAGTTTAATAAATAATATATTTAAATCTACTCATATAGACAATTATTTCATTTATATACACGTGGTTATAGTATTTATTGCTCGAGGTAGAAATTTATAAAAAAACATACAATTTTATATATTACAATGTTCGATAAAAAAAATAACAAGACCCTTGTCTTACATACAATTAATTAATGTATGTGGATAATTAACATAAATTTATAAATAAGTAGTTGAACATTCATAACACTATAACACTATAATTGCAATTTTTAGAATGTGTTTGATTCTACAACAAGACAGATTTATTTATTTGTTTTTTAAGATTTATTTTTGCAAGTGGAAAGCTTTAGAAAGAACAGAAAAAATTTGCTTTGTCAACTTTATGACAATTGGGCATTGGAAAATCAAGTTTAGAGAATAAAATAATTCAAGAAATACAATTTATAATAGTTGAAATAAATGAAAAAATTGAAGCTTTTGATCCTCAAATATTATTCTATAAAGGCATCAGTAATGATCAGATATATGAAACTTTATTGAACAAATTTGATAATATTGGTAATGCTTTTAAAATGACTAATCCTATAAGCTTCTTGCCTGCATTACGATTTTTTTTTTTAAATTGGCATTAATTTGCTAAATCTGTTATTGGTGTGAGAAAGGTTGTATTTAATGTTATTAAAGATCATGAACAGCTATTTGATGGTAGTAATAAACAAGATTAAGAAGTTTATGCATCTTTATTATATAAGGAGTTCTAAACTTGAGTCTTAAAGGAGTTAATAAACAATGGCTATTACCACCAATGATGTTATCTGCTTCCTATTTAATATAAATTATATTATTTTTAAGATGAATCTCTATTTGTATATTATTTGTGCATTTCAAAATTGTAAAGAGCTTTTAAAATTTGAATGTAGCTTAATTTAATGTTTAGCTATTACAATAAATTTGTTACGTGGAAGTACACTTATTTTCTTTTTTTTTAAACAAAAAAAACATCCTACATATTACAATTATTATCCGAAAGAATTACAATTATCCCATATTATTAATAATTTGGTTAAATTCCAGTTTTATGTATATGCTTATGTGTATTAATGTTTAAATATATGGACATTGTCTATACTAGACTTAATGTAATTATAAGGGACTTGAACTCAGATTTTCAAACTTCCTACATCTATCCAATCCATCTTATACAACCGATATGCATGACCACATACATGTGAAAAAGATAAATGATCTCCAATATACGTATTTCGTGCTGGATATATTGGAGATCAGAATTTCAAACTTCCTACATCTATTCAATCCATCTTATATAGCAGATACACATGACTATATACATGTGAAAAAAATAAATGATCTCCAATATACTCAGCACGGAATACATATATTAGAGATCATTTATCTTTTTCACATGTATGTGGCCAAGGATATCGGTTCTATAAGATGGATTGGATAGATGTAGGGAGCTTGAAAATCTGAATTCAAGTCTCTTATAGATAGGTGTATTTATATTAATTAATAATTGACTTTATCTCAAAGTCCGCCCCCCCTCCAATAAACATTTTTTTTTTTTCATATGTCATAGCATCGGCCGGGACGCGAACCCACAATCGTCTGCAACCAACTACTTGCTTGCATGGCGGCTGCGATACCTCTCGGCTAACAACGCAAGACGAACATTTTGTCTTTTAATCTTAGACAAATATATAAAATTGACTCAGATTAATAAAATTTCTGTTGCCATGTTATTAATACAATTTGTTTGATAATTTATGTATGCGTGCTAAGTTTTCTGCCTAAAGGCAAATAAAGTAAATAAGCATATTCAATTAGCTAGTTACTTCACCAGCATGTAGCTAAATATTAAGATGCATAAAATTTAATTTTGTTTACTTTAATTTTTTATTATATATTTTTTCAACATATACCACAAAACCAGTGTTAACTTTATACAATTTAATACTATTAGTATATGATTGAAAGCTAACTATCGCTAATATTTATTTACGATTTAATATAAATCTTTATAATTTTATAAGACTAATTTCAGTTCTATTTTATTATAGAAAATTAAATAAAGCACAACCTGTGAGGATAAATAATAGGTAAATCAAATTTTAATGATCAACTGCACATCAAATGTTTCTCTAACATCATTTTATAGAGGAATATTGGAACAAGATGATAATATGCATTAGTTCAATGAAGTGTTTTTTACTTTTTCTTTTCGTGCTTTAACTTTTAGTTTGTAATAACTGGATACGTCTTTACCAACTAATAATTAATTTGCTAATTGGATTACTTAAAGACAACTGTTCTTAAAAAAATCTAAATCTTCTAAGAAATTCTTAACTATCTTAAAAAAAAAAAGAATACATATATCATGATAATAATTCATTTATTAAGCCAATAAACATCACATGATCACCATTTTTTATGCTTGCTTATAACTGTTATTAAAACAGACAAAACTCTCTATACGTATTACCACTCATTACAAGCCAGATTCATAGTTTTGTAGTTAAGTAGAAATAAAAGGTGGTTGCTGGAGGATTACATTAGATCCTAAGATCTAGGTGCATTGCTCTCATATCCAAGGCTTCTCACTGATGAAGGCCACAAGCCAGAAATTAATATGGGAATATTGGATGAGTAGGCACTAGATGGGAATTTTATGCACAAGCCTTCTGGCATCCATTGATTACTCTGGCTTGCACCGAGTGACAATATGTATAGAGAGTTTTGCCTGTTTAAATTCATTTATTACTAACAAATTAATAATTTGACATTTTTTTCAAACTATATTAACTTAAAAAGAGATTAGTCAGTTTTAAGAAACCCTTATGCAAATCCGTTAAATAGTATTTTAACATAGGAGAAAGATAAAAAAATTATCATTTTTTATTAATTTTAAAAAAATCGAATGTTTAAGTTTATTAAAGGTAACCCTCCCCCCCTCTAAGACATAATGCTAAAACCTTATGCGATTTATATTTCACTTTTTATCATCTAATAAATTATATATTATCATAATTATTCCTTTATATCTTTTAATGTCAAGAAAAAAACTATCGCAATATTACGTCTTTAAACTTTTAAATAACTTGATCTAAATAAATAAAATTATAAAAATATTATGACTCACTAACTTATCTGCATTAATATTCTCTTTGTCCGCTGATCATACATTTATTTATTTTTTTATTTAAACTGGTTTCATAATATATTTCTACGCATGCTTTATAATTTCCTTCATATTTTCAAAGAAAATGATTGCAAATATCCAAGTTATTTTAACTAGTCCGATTATTATTTTGTTACTATTATGTTTTGTCTTATTAACTGTATTTATTAATATTTCTAGAAAAAAAAGAAATGCTCCCCCGGGGCCTAAAGGAATTCCTTTGTTAGGAAATACATATCTTTTCAAGCCTGTGGCTTATAAAATTTTGGATAAGTTAACTAAACAATACGGACCAATATACGAATTCAAGTTTTTTGGACAGCCAATAATAGTACTTGGTAATTATGAAGTAATTAAAGAAGCATTTTTAAAAAACGGGAAAATATTTTCTGGACGACCAAAATCCTTTATATTTCAGTGGTATAGCGATAATTATCATGGTAAAAAATGTTTTAGCTAATATTTTTTTAAAAAGTATAATTACTTTTTTCCTTTTTTTTTTCATGTGTCATAGCATCGGCCGGAGAGCGAACCCGCTAACCCTGGACAACTTTTTGTAAGACAGTTGTGTTGACCTCTCGACCACCAATGCTTGCCACTTTTAGATTTATTTATTTTTATCAATTAAAAGAAAACAAAATAGTCTGTGTATATATATTTCTTTTTTATTTAATTAGTTTTGAATTGAATAATTTACATCTAGATGGGGATTTTATGCACAAGCCTTCTGGCATCCATTGATTACTCTGGCTTGCACTGAGTGGCAATACTGTATGGAGAGTTTTGCCTGTTTTAATAGTTTACATATAAGTAGATTTTTAGAATATATTAATAAAACCCAGGTCTCCACCTCATTTTAATACTTCATTCGTTTTTTTAAAGAGAAAGAAAACAAAGTCTATTTCTGGAAAAATATATTCCACGCTTTCCTTTAATTTATTTTATAAATAATATTTTTATTATGTAGTTACATAAAAAATATTTATTCTTTTTTATTATAATAATATATATAAATAAATTTGATTATGTGCTGATAACTTGATACCATTTAAAGCTTTAAATTTATAAATCTGGATTAAGACGATTAAGTGTCTCATGGCATACATCAACATAGTACTATATGTGCATATATATAAAGTTGAAAGGAAAAATGGAAATAAACACAAGCAAATTTTTTTGTAGATATTTTCTATATTACACTGGAATAATAGTTAAGAGTTAAATAATAATTTTCATACTTAAAATTATTATAAATTATTTTAAATCAAGCATTTAAAAAGGTCTAGTTAATATTTGATTAATTCTAATTTTGAAGTGTAAACAAACATATTTTTATGTTATAATAGATATACTGGTAATTATAAAATTCCACTCTATTTTCAGTTAGATTAAGATTTTTTTTAATGAAATACTTTGATAAAATCCTGCAAAGTTGTTTTTGAAAGGATTAAAGTGAATTGAGAAGTGTCATTAGGGAAAATAACATTTATTTTTTTATATTTTCATTTTTAGGAATCTTTTTTTCAAATGGAAAACTATGGAAAGAGCAGAAAAGATTTGCAGGAGCAACTTTAAAAGAATTTGGTATTGGAAAATCAATTTTAGAAGATAGGATAATTCAAGAATCCCAGTTTGTAATAAAAGAAATAAAGGGGGAAAATGGTGAACCTTTTGATCCTCAAATGTTATTCTGCAAAGCAGTCAGTAATATTATATTATCTTTAACTTGCAATAAACGAATAGATTATGATGATGAAACATATGAAAATTTGTTGAAAAACTTTGAAAAAATTAATATAGGTTTTAGAATGACTAATCCTATAAACTTCTTACCAGTACTGCGATTTTTTCTAAAAAGTTGGCAGGAATTTGCTACTTCTATTACTGAAGTGAAAAATTTTTTACATGATATTATTAAAGATCATGAACAGCATTATGATGCTAATAACAAACAGGATTACATCGATGCCTATCTGGAAAACAAATACAAAATGGAAAATTCAAATGCTAACAACACATTTACTAGTAAGTATTATTATATCTTATTCATTTATTTTAAATAATAAATTATTAATATTAAAATTGTATTATGCATAATACTAATCCCATTCATTATAATAAGATTGTTAACTATTTATATGAAAATAATTGACATGAATAAAATAATCTTAAAAGAGTTTGATCATTTAATTTTAATGATACTATATTTACTTTTTGTAAGAATTTATTTGAAAGATTGGAGATAATAATGATTTGATGATGGCACTTTTTGGATGTTAATTTTATCTTGTGTGAAGATATTATTTTAAAAATGCTATAGACTTTTAAATATTCCAAAGATGGTCAGGGGAGTGACTGCATCACCTATGCTGCAAACTATCATTAGGGATTACATGTGATCAAATCAAACGTTTTTTTTTTCAAGTAGCGATCTAATCTTGTTAGTAAACATATATATGCATCTAGATATCTTGGTACATACTCAGAATAATCTGAATTGGTAAAATTGAATATCCATGCACCAATGTTCTTTTTGCCTACTTTTAAATTGCATTGGAATGTTATATTTTGCGAAACTATCTTCTTTAAATAATTGTTTGCTAAAGTCTGCTGTTAATCTGCTGTTATTTGTTAGCTTTGCTGCAATCTGTTTGAACAACCTTCTCTAAATAATTTTGCTCCAAAAGCCTCAAAAATTGAATGTTCTTTTTGTCTATTTTTAAATTGCCCATGATGTCTATCTTTTGTAAGTATTTTTTTTTGTAAGTATTTGTGGCATTTTTTTGTGTTTTACTTGGTTTTTTTTGGATGTTATGAATCCAATTTAAAAATTAGTTGGGGGGGGGGGGTTACATCACATTTCATTTTGCCAAGTGATTATATTATTTAATGTGAGAAGGTCTATCACATCATATTTCATTTTGCCACTTTTAATATGATGCAATCCACATTTTTTCTTTGTGTTTATATTTCTGTTTTTGTAATTTGTATTTTAATTACTTTTTAAGTGATTTCTTCATATAGGGCAGAGGTTGTGTTTTATGTATTTTCACCGATTTCTGTTTTTGTAATTTGTATTTTACTTACTTTTCAAGCAATTTCTTCATGCAGGGGAGAGTGTGTGGGTTTTATGTATTTTCACCAATATGTTTTTGTAATTTGTATTTTACTTAAGCAATTTCTTCATGCAGGGGGGAGTGTTTTGTGTATTTTCACCAATTTCTGCTTATGTAATTTGTACTTTACTTATTTTTGAGTGATTTCTTCCATTTCTTCAATAGAAATTTATTCCTTGTATGGTTCTTGATGGGTACTGCAGCATTGCCTAGCAGCACAGTACAGCTAACCAAACAGTACCAACAAAAAATATAATTTGTAAATAGAGCCAGCTATTTGAATTCAGGATTTTTCAACCTCTATTCATCCTCACCTTAATCTCTAACAACTGATAACATGACCACATATATACTTAAAAGTTAGATGATTCCCAATATACATATTTTGTGCAGAACCAGCACTTATACACAATCAGTGCTCAGTTTATATTAAGATAGCAATTCCTTAAACTTTAATGGACAGGCTTCAATCTTTTCACCCTTCAAATATTTATCTATCCATTTTATTAAGAAACCAATGATGGAACACTAAAGCTCTTATTGGATTTTATATTGTAGTCATACCCATGTAGACATTACATCAATCTAACATCTCATATTATCAGACTATTATATATCCATATATATTAATAGGATAGGGATAGGCTGAACTTATACTATGATTTAATCTATTTCCAAGGCAATGTGTAATTGTTTGAAATGGAATGGAGGATGAATATAGACTGAAAAATCCCAAGTTCAAGTCCCTCTACTTATATATATAAGAAACATTCACCATCCTGAATGAATAGGCTAACAAAAATATAATCATAGCTTGATGAAACCCACACTATTATTGGGAAATGTCATATTCTTAGAACCCTTTAAGTGTCAAATTTTCTTATTGGCCAGATTGAGTAAAAATTTGAGTGATTTCATTAGTCAAATAGGAATCTAGCCCATTTCTTTTCACAAATATATTAATGTACAATAATCAGAATTATTTTAATTTAGCTTTTAAAAATTGAATTATTTTACATTCAGATTGGTTAAATATAATGAAAAATTTAAAATAACATTAATAACTGAAGAAAAATATAAGAAAAACATAAGAAAAATAGTCTGCAATAAAACAAAAGAATTATATTTCAACAATTATAATATGCAATCGCCATTGATTTCTCGTGACTTAAAAATTAGAAATGTTGATTATTCACTTCTGTTATTTTTTCTTGGTCTAAAATTAAATATTTTAAATAAAAATATAAATCTAGCTACATTATTAATCAATATAGTGTAAAAAATAATCATAAAAAACATAAATATTTATAAAATATAGTTGCATTTTGATAGTTATTTATTTTTTGTAAAATTTAAACATTTTCGAATCAAAGTTTATATTTAGGTAAATTAATATTCCCATTTTATTATAAAAACATAAAACCTTTTGATTTGATTTCTGACATTGACAGTTAGAAACGCTTGATGCACAATGGCCAAAGTTGACAGTCAGTGCTTTGTGGCACCTTAAAAGATAAAAAGGGCTGAACAATATGACAACAGACATCAATGAAAAATATTTGTGTGTGTGTGTGAAAACACTGTCAAATGCATTTTGGAAGTAAAATTTTAAATATAGATTAAGTTACAAATTTACTATAAAATAAGCGTAAAATGAAAAATATGTGACCAAAACTGGTCAAACATGGCGCAAAATGTAGATGTTAAGGTTTTTTTTCTTTGTAATAATCAGTTAAAAGGATTAAAGCCACATAGACCAGGATATTTAGACTTTTAAATAATGTTTTTACAGCATTCGACTTGGGATGTTTTAGCTATTTATTTAAAAATATTTTACTATTGCAAAAATATGATTTGTTTAAGTATTAATTATGTGCATTAATAAAACTAATTAAATTTTAAACTCTTTTTTCTATTTGCAATTTATTGAAAAAGTGAACACGAATTTAACATTATTATTTTACTAGTGTTCCATTTAAGTGTAATCGTAAGATTAATGTCATCATATAATTATGTTTTCATATGCATTCATAATTTGACCAACTATTTGTAATTGTTAAATTATTTTAAAAACCATTAGACATTACTTTAGATTTTTTATCATTTATATTTAGTCCTACTTTCTTCTTTTTATTTGATAACTTTTAAACCACTTTCGGAAACTCTGAAACATTCACTTGCAAAATCATTAACTGCAGAATTTAGATTTTACATTTATTCCCTTAGCTTCTCATTTTAATCCACAAAATATTTCTTTTAAAACCAAAAGTTTTGTAGAAAGAGAGCCAAATATTATAACTCATGTTCCATTTTGATTCATATTTTTTAGAATATTATAGATCTAAAAGTTTATGCTCCCAAATTGTAATCACGGTTGACATGTTTTTAGAATTAAATTTATTTTCACAATTTACTAATTCGAAGCATAATGACAACTCATATAATTCATTATGCTAAAATCACTTTAAACCTTTAATACTTTATCATTTTTTAAAAATATTAATTTTCTATTACATTTTTAAAATTATTTCTTATATTTTTATCATTTAGATTATTTAGTATATATATATTGCACCAGGAAGCCCCACTTATTAGATCACGCTTGGTCAATGACTTGTAATAAACCAAAGCAGTTGTTTAAATACAATAAAATTGTTATATTATAAAAACTATCTCTTCATTTCATTCGAATGATTTTGATTCTAATCAGCTTCACATATAATGTACTGCGCATAAATCAGAAAATAATACAAGTTTGCGCACCTCGCATGGAAATATTTCAAGCCGAGAAAAATAATTAAACACGTACTAATATTAATTCACTGTATTATAGGTGAAAGAGTTCAAACTAATTGTTATTAACTATATTTCCTGATCTCTTGCTATGTATATTTTTATAATGGTCTGTAAGATTCATCCTAAACAGAATATTTTTGAAAAGCCTAATTCACATTTGTCTTTTTGTGCCACTTTCCAAGAGGGAATATTCTCTCCTAAAAACAATATTCTGCTACAGATCATATAGAAATACAGATTTAAAATTAACTGATATGGTAATCCCTATACTATACTTTCGCTCAGTACTCTTTGAATTCTCAGGGTAAACGGATAGATAATAAAATTAGAATTAATCACTTAAATTTGTGTTGAGTAAAGTATGGAGATAACCAGACACTAAATTAGATTTTTAATAATATAATTTATTAATCCCAAAATCTATCATCAATATTTAAAGCATAAGAACAGTTAAAAAAATAAATAAAACAATTTATGTATTCATCTAATATGAATGAAAGACCTCCTGCATCTTTTTTCTTTGATTTCCAAAAGAAATATTTTTATTTATTAATATTTTTATTAGTTATTCATTAGACTATAAAGTATAATTTTCACTACATCACTTTCATGCAAGGTAAAGACTAATTTTTATCCACTTTTAACACCTTGTAAAGGTATGTAATTATAAACATATGACCAAAGACGTGAAAAAGATCTATGCTACCCAAAAGTGGATATAAACCAGTTCATACCTTGCATGAAAATAGTCTAAATTATAGTACAGAAATATTATTTATTCTTGGATAATTTCTAGCCTAATGAATAACTAATGAAAAATTATTAATATAGAAGTGATATGGGTCAAAGGTGTGAGGGCAACACATTTGACACTTATCAAATAAACTGTAATTAAACTGAGAGAGTGCAAACCTCTCAAGCGCTTAGCCAATCAGATCACAAATACTGAGACAGAGAATTTGTATTTGTGATCTGATTGGCTAAGCGCTTGAGAGGTTTGCTCTCTCTCAGTTTAATTTCAATTCCGTCTGGCTTTGTAAAATAAATATTATTTACATATATTGTTGCAAGTTATAACATCTAAAAACTACTGCGTAGTAAATCGAAAGATTTCACGCTGTATGTTTATAATTAGAACTCAGTGAATTGAGTGTGAAGATATTTAAGATTCACGCTTTCAGATCTAAGTACTTTGGACTGGCTTGGATATATAGAAAGACAAGTAAAGAAGAGAGTGGAACTGCTCTTTTCTTGTTAAATTCTCTTAGTATTTGTGATCTGATTGGCTAAGCGCTTGAGAGGTTTGCACTCTCTCAGTTTAATTTCAATTGCGCTTTGTAAAATAAATATTATTTACAAATAAACTGTAGTAATTTGCTTTCTATATATAACTGGATAATGTTAAAAAAGTGCTGGCTTAGTATGATATCTTTTTCATATGTTTTTGGTCATGTGTTTATAATTACATCTCTCCATAAGGTGCTAAAAGTGAATAAAAACCAGTTCCTGTCTTGCTTGAAAGTGATGTAGTGAAAATTATACTACAGAAATATTATGTACACACACTTATTTGATAATACAATTTAAAGGAAGAAAAAAAATCAAAAGTTAAAAAAAAATATTCATATCAAAAATATATCTCATTAATCACACTAAGAGATTAAACATATTTTCCTTAAAATTTACAAGTATAAATATATATGTGTGTGTGAATTCAAATCTGCTATATGTATATATTAAAGAATTAAATAAACAATCTTACTCCCTGAATATATAGTTTTCCTATACATAAACTACATCAGGAAATAGTCTAGCTTAAAAGAGGAAAAATATATAACACACTTAAGTTCCATTTTATTCTATTCTTTTTTTTCTTCTCACTGAGAATAAACTTAGAGCTTCAAATGTCATCTTCATGTGCACTATAAAAATGACATGGCATCTAAGAATTCAAGGGTTTCTTCTTTTTCCACTTTAAATTTTTTTACATTATTTTTCAATAGACAGCTAGGTTTTTCACAGACAGTAACAGAATCACATAATGATGATAATGAAATGAAGACTGGTATACTATAACACATTCATTCTATATTGTTTTCTTTGACTAACTTATTCATAGCATTGTGGCCTTTAATAATTGGAGCTGCTAGCTTTATTAAATTTTATATTTCTGACATAAATTACATCACTCAGCTTCTAACTTCAAATTCTAAAGTTTTTTTTTAGACCGCTTCAATTTAAACCTTCACTTATATTCCTTTTAAAAAATTCATGATCAAGATTACTAAATATGATGTGCCATTTGGAAAATCACTCAGTCTGGAAATTTTTTTTTTTACAAAAGCTATAATTAGCTTTACTACAATTAACTGTTCTCTCTATGAAAATGCCAAAAACAAAGTGATAGATCCTACTTGATGACACTAGCCCATCTTGTACATTTTGGTGAAGTCGATATTATTCATCTGATTATCGAATTACATTGACACAAAGAAATGTTATCTGAAATTTTATTAAAGTGATTTTTGGCGATTATACTTGTATTATCAGTGTTTATATTTTTTAGAATAAATATTTAAACTCTTTAAAAGTTATATATAGTCATTTGAATCCTTAGAGGATTATAAAAAACTATCATGACTTGAATTACTATGAAATTATTTTTCAGAATTATACACCTAAATTATTATTAGCTATTGGTTAACAAATAGTGTACTGTTTGGTTTTAAATGTATGTAAATGTATTTGAAATAAAATTTGTTCTTTGAAATTAATGTAATTTAATTTCTAATATCATTTTATGACTGAAAATTAAATTTATCTATTATTTATCTCTATAAATTGTTTCAGATTTGCAACTAATTGCAACTATTAGTGATTTTTTTCTAGCAGGGACTGATTCTACCACTACAACATTAATGTGGGCAATTCTCTACCTAGTGCATTATCCAAATGTTCAAGAAAAGATTCATCATGAAATAGATTCAGTAATTGGTGCCTTTCGATCTCCGACTTTAAAAGATAAAGAGAAACTTCCATTTACTGAAGCAACTATTATGGAAATTTTACGTCATTCAAATATGTTACCATTATCCATCGCTCATACTACCATTCAAGATTTTAATTTATTAGGATATGATATTCCCAAAGGCTCCTTCGTAATTCCTAATATGACAGCAGTCAATTTTGATTCTAAGTATTGGCAAGATCCTTACAATTTTAATCCAAGACGATTTTTAAATGCCGATGGTTCTGTTAAAACAAATATAGAAAGTTACCTACCATTTTCCCTTGGTAAGTAATTTCATAAAATTTATTAATTTTTAATCTTAATTAAAATTGTACATTTACAACACATAATTTATATTAAGCTGCACAATCAATTCAATGGATAATATTATGGAAAGATAACAATGGAGAAATTAACCCTCCAGTAATTAAACATATGGAGTTTTGTCAAAAGCAAAATTGCAATACCATATCAAATTGAATGACTGCAATATGAATGGCAAATGTTTGTTATAGTGTAACAATTAAATTGATAAATATTTTTATTAACATATCAAAATGAATAACTCATTCATATGGTAAGGAATAATATTTCTTTTAATTTACCATTGATGCAGCATCTGAGAGAATTCTCATTTCTCAAATAGTGTTAAATTATTAAGACCTTCATTAGAGATATGGTCTGGTAAAAATAATTGACCCACTTAAGACAGAAATATCTATTTTTTTTAAATGAAACGATCATATGTTTCTGATTTTCCTATGTGATTTAACAAATGTTTCACATTATATCATTAAAAAATTATGACAATTATGACTTAGTTTCATTTATGAGTTGACATAACGTTTATTTCATCACTACTGGACTTTTTTTCATTTGCCATTAACCTTTCAGAGCAATATATACTTTTTAGATTATATATTAATAACTAATACTAGGCAATACTAGAATAAATAATACATTCTATAATATGAAATTTAATCTTTTCATGTTGGAACAAAATAGAATAATTTCTTATAAATGCTGATATTGATAATTAGCCTTACATAATCAGTAAAGAATTGTGATAAGAGAGGACAAATAAAGTAATTACAAGTAGACTACCGATTTAGCAATTCCCTATACTAGCTCAGCATTATAGAAGTAAAATAATATTGCTCAGGATAAATAGTAGTTGGATTTTATTCGAAATAGACACATCATGCTATTTATTTGATTTATATTCATTTGTTATTTTTTATGCATAATTTAATAAAATGTTTGATCATTATCTAGGTAATTTTAAAATCAAATCAATTTATTTTAGACAAAATAAATAATAATATATCACAAAATTGATTTCTTTCTTCGTAATATATAAATCCCTCCACCAAATATGAATACTAAATAATAATAATAATAATAATAATAATAATAATAATAATAATAATAATAATAATAATAATAATAATAATAATAATAATAATAATAATAATAATAATAATAATAATAATAATAATAATACAAAACAAAAAAAATGATCTATCTAATTAATCTCGTAATGTTCCATTTTGCCATTACTTGGCTATGAGTGAATTCTAATTCTTATACATTTAATCAATGATATACCCCTTCCCTTTATTGATCACATTTAAATGTCTGCATCTGTGGATCAGCATATACACACACATACATGAATGTGCATTTTTGCACCTGTTAAAAAGAAAAGAAAAAATAACAAATCAAAAATTTGTAATTTAATTAATACTATTAAAAAATATATACAAAAAACAAATTGTTTACCTTAATTTTTAGGAATATAACTTACAAAATAAGTAAACTTACTTATAGGCATGTAAATCTAAAGTCTATAAGATCTTTCGTTGTGTTCTCATTAAACTTTCATGCACAGAAAGCTCATATGTAAATGTCCTTTCTTTTATTTTACAGAGAACTCTGTTTGGAAAATAATCCTATAACATGCAGATGGCAATAGAAGCAATATGATTGCATGGTTACTACAGATGAGGAGTCTACTGTACTCTGGTGATCTCTACTCCATAATCCTTATAATTCTGCCCTTAAGATTGTATAGTTTATCCATGATAGATAAACTTTGTAGTGCAATGAATACTTCTTACAACTTTTTCAGTTTTCTAATAATCCATTCTGGTTACTCTTTCCAAACACTAGGTCACTTAAGATTTTACTTTTACTATCCATTTTACAAACAACACAAAGAGCATTTCGAGTGACCTCGAGAATATGCAACGGGATATAAAATAACTTCAAATCCAAACTTTTCTTCTGATAAGTCTTTTTCATTTAAAAAAAAATATGCTGATTCATTATGCAGTTGCCCAGTATTCGCCCCTTATCTTCACTTTAATTTTGTATCAAAAGAAAAAAATCTAATAACACAAAAAAAATTTCCATTTTATTAAGAATGTTTTTAAATAGCATGTAATTATTTTTTTTTCTAATAAATCAATAGCCAGATCCTACTAAAACAAAAGGCAAATCTTTTACCTGGAATCAATAGAAGATTTATTTTACTTTTATTAAATAAATAATAAAATATATATATAATTAATCCATTCTCTGATATTTATATGCTTTTTCTCTTTTCGTTCAAAAAAAAAAAAAAACTTTTTTTGTATGTTAACATCACATGTGCCACTTAACAAAAAAAAATTCTTATGCAATTACCAGTACTAATTAATAAATTACTAAAGTAATTGTACATAGTATGTGGCATAATGACTTTTCTAAAAATAAATTTAAAGACGAAAATTGCAACATCTTTTCTTCTTTTAAAAAAAAAAAAAAAATGTCAAAGTTTAATTTTGAATGGCAATTTGGTTTTACATTAGCACACAAAAATAATGTCATTTTTATGACATGGATATACCTATTTTGATCCACAGAGATTTTAAACTTTGTGAAGGGGTTCAAATTTTAGATCCCATCACAATATATATATATAATGGTATGTGTATATAATTTTAAAAATAATACTCCAAACACAGTATGTGCAAACTTTTGGGGAGGGGGTTGGGGTTGTATATATTTATTTGTCATTAATGTTAGCATGAAATATTTCCTTTATATTCCATTAGTTATTTTTCTAAGTAGTAAAGGACATTCAAAGATATTTTTTTTTTTTTTGCAATTAGAATAATGTTCCATTGGTAACAAAAAAATATCTATACAAATCAAAAATAAATGTTTAAGTTTCTTTTTACATGTCAGCATTTTGTTTTTACCTTATATCAATATAATAAAAATATATAATTAAACTGATTAAAATTTTATTTGAAAAAATTTACTTTTATTTTTAAATTAACATTTCCTACTGAAATTGTTTGCCTTTTGCGAATATATGTAGTACTTTTTAAATTTGTAGTTAAAAACAATATGGTTGTTTTTAATAATATAATGAATGCCATAAAGCATAAAATCGATCAAGAATTTCTGTATCAAAAAATTGAAAAAGTGAACAAAATGAATACATGTACAAACTTTGCCATTATAAAGAAATATAAAAGATGGAATCTAGAGCCAAAATATTTGGACTTCTTTCTAAAGTTAAATATCAATGCCCTTCCCGCAAGACCTTTTCTTGTGATGTACAGAAATTTTTCATCTTTGGACCCTGTGTGCTCACCCTGCCATAGGAAGGATGATACCATATTTCACATTTTCAACAATTGCTCATCTCTTCAGGACTGTAGAATATTGATTAATCAAATTTATATACCAAAATATTCAATTATCAACACACTCATAGAAGGTATTGCCTCTGGGGATTTTGCAACTATAAGAAGTGCCACTTTCATTACTTTTGGTCTATGGTTTGTCAGATGCATTCTAATCTTCAAGTCAGTTTTGCCTGATCAAAAATTAATTTTTCTACAAAAATTAAAAGAAACCAAAGAAAGAGATTTGAAGTTAGCTCCTCACTTTGTGGTGAATTCCACATGGAATCTTGTTAATGTTGGACATTCCTCTCTGGAGGAGTGAGTTTTTGCTATTTTTTTTCTTTTGTTGTATACATAGTTGAATAAACCTGTTTTTGATAAAAAATAAAAAAACCGAATATATATTATTTGTAATAGAAACATTTAGATAGAAAAGAAATTATAAATTAATTTTAAACAATAATTTTTGCACCTTCAGTGTTCGCTGTGCTAAGCATAATCACCATTTTACATTAAACACAAAATTCAAAGTATTCAGTCATAACTTTAATTCATTTTTTATTCTTTTAAATTCAAATATTTATAATTTTTACTGGAAGTCATACCAAACATAAAAATATATCACCGCCAGCACATTAAATCTTGGCGACGTCTAAAGATATTGCAAATTATAAGATCTATTCATTTAGGCATTATTACTATTAAATAATTCTCGATATAAAATCATTATTTGTAGTATTTTACTATACCAGACATCAAGATGCTGTTAGTCTTCTATATGATATTGCATTTTTATATTCTTTTTTTTATTTTGGTTAATATTTCATAAACTATTAATTTTAATACACTTAGAAAAGAAGTTGGCTTAGATATAAACCATAAAGTTATAAGTTAACTTAAAAATAGAATCAAATTAATAAAATATCATGAAAAAAGTGAAGGAATTAAATAAAAATTTGTTTTTAAGGTGTATAATAGTAACTTATTTATTGCATACTTGCATATATTTGTTTATAAAGTGGATAAATAGATATTACTACTATAAGGATGACATGCTAGTCTTACATGCAGTGAACATCAGAAAACATTTAGCATTTTTCTATAAAAAGATCACTAATTATATTCTTGTCTTTACAACATCTGTATTATACATAACATTAAATGTTTATAGACTTTAAACATTGAATTATAAGAATGATACTATCATTAAATAACATTTCTAAAAATTTTATAATTTCTGAAAAGTCATCAAATTTTTCAATAATCAATGTAACAGTATCTAATCTTCTCTGGACAAACATTTATTATGTGTATGGAGCAATAATTTAGCAGCTTATAGTTTTCTCATTTTAACATAATCTTTCTATGGACTCCAACATTCCCAAACTAGTTTCAAGCTATTGGCTCTCCTCAATGAGGCACTGGAAGCTTCAGATACTAGCCAATAGCTTGGAACTAGTTTGGGAGTGAGGGAATTTTTAGATAAAGGTCGTTTAAATGTTTTCTCTTGTGAAGCTATTAGTAGACTGGTTTTTATTATATTTGCAATACAAATTTGGAAAATTGCATCATGTGATGTATGACTTTTTATTATTATTATTATTATTATTATTATTATTATTATAATGATGGAAAAAATATTAAGTTCATTTTCTTCAGCTTTGCTATTCAGATAAAAAAAACTTTAACTGCACAACAAGATATTGAAAATACAGAAGCAATAAGGAGGAATTGGAAAGCTCTTATGTGAATGAGAAAACAAATAAATATTATAGATGAATTGAAAATATTTCTAAAAGGGATGTAGTAGAAGGATTGTTGAAGCCTTAAGGTGGATCTCAAATTATTAGTAAAAAAAATCCTAGAAAAGATCATATGTGAGATAAATTGATAAGAAAAAACAGATTTCTGCAGTTATGAAGAAAAAAAGCTGATAGAACAGATTAATTGGATTAAACATGGAGAAAAATCTATCTAAGCCTTAAATCAATAGTGATAGAAAATGATATGCTTCATTGTCCTTATTTTATCTATATGGATAATGATCCTCTGTACTGGTAGGGAAAGCATACTATTTGTTGAAAGGGATGATTTCTTCAACTACAATGATTAAAAGAACTTTATATATTATTAATATACTTATAATTATAAAAAATTTTAAAAAATGTAATTTAGTTGAAACTTGAATTTACACGTGATTTCACTATTGTTTATATATATTGTTTTTTTGTTTTTTTTTAGGATACCGTGCATGTCTCGGAGAAAGTTTGGCGAAGATGGAACTTTTTCTTTTTTTGGTTTCCTTGCTTCAGCGCTTCATCATTAAATCTCGGGTTAATGGTTATCTCCCGTCAATGACAGCTTGTATTGATGGAATTATGTTGCACCCATTAAGGTTTAAAATTTGTGCTGATGCCAGATAAATCATTAACTTTTATTGTATGGTCGACTCAATTAATATTTTATAAAATAAATGTTAAGCTTATTGTAATATAAACATTTTTTCTAAATGTGTCCAGTTAAATTATGAAAACAAATAAATAATTTATTACATAATTTTGTGTATTATGTTTCCTTTCTGGGTTAAATATATACAACTAAATTATTTTATTCTTAATTCTATGAATTAAATGACACATTGAATATTTGATAATTGGGGGGAGGGGGCGCAATTTAGAATTTTAATTTTTATGAACTCCCTTCAGTTTTAATCCTTATAAAAAGGTATATATGTTCAGGTAAGATTGTAAGTCAAATGACCATCCAATAGGATTTTTTAAATACTCTTTACACAATAATTCAAGTTCTGATGTATAATAATGGAGACATCTGCTTAATATTTAAAGTTTTTTCAGTCTAACTAATCAATGAATTTATTTCATGCAATAATAACTACATAATGCCAAGACTCTTAAATGTAAAACAAAAGTACAAAAATTTGAGAAATAATAAAAAATGTATCTGAAAAATATCTACATTAAACAGAATCAGTGGGTAACAAGAATTTTGGATCCCCTACACCAAATATCAACAAGTTCTTAATATTTATGCATTTATATTAATACTTTAAATATATATGTATATATATGAGCCTTTTTTTTTTCCAAAAGGATTCATAGATTTTGCTCTGGTTTGCTTTACAATAGCTATTCCACTTAGTCATACACAATAAAAAATGCATTTTTCATTTAACAAAATATTATACCAATTTTAAATAAGCTAAAAGTATATAACAAATAAATAATGAGTAATTATATATTATAAACTATATACTTTTAATTTTTACCATTTAAAAAAAATATTAAATCTGAGTTATTGATTGCTTATTAAACTTCTTCAGTGTCCAAAATATAAAAATTAAATACACCTGGATCTCGTTTTACGGGATTTATTTAACGCGATTTTGAAGTTACGCGCGATTCATGTTTGTTCGAAAGTTGAACTCTGATAATGCTCTCTATTACTTTAAATAATAAATTTCATGCACTTACGTCATATTGAAAGTAATAGCACATTATTGGAATTCGACTTTTATCTTAGTAATTTCAATATTTTTAGTGCTTTATAATAGTAAGATTTTATGCAATAATGAAATTAAAATAATGATTTCCACATTTTATGTATACACACATTAAATTTTACAAGATTATAATGTAAATTTGTTCAGACATTGTGTGTGTTAATTTTGCATTTTAAATCACATTCTGTTTTTGCTTTTTAAAAAAGAACATAATCAATTATTAATCATTTAGTGTTCACAAGTTTATTTTTAAAAGGTGAGTAATAGCAGTGGGCACAATTAAATTTGACAATTAAAAATTAAAATCTGACTTTTAATTGTAATTAACAATTTAAAAATTACTTAAGGTGACCTGAAATTAATGTGATGTGAAACGAAATTTGATTTTTAAACGAAATTGAAAATTAAAAAATTAAAGACAAAAATAAGAATTTAATTTTTAGTTGTTAGTTTTAATTAAATTTTTCCCAGCAGTGGTGAATAAATGTCTTTTTATTATCATAAGTCTAAATTCTTTGACTGTATAAATCATGTTGCATTTGCTGTTACTCAAATAAAACCACATACTTTAAATGACTGTTGGAAAAAGGTTTGGCCTACATGTCTTGAAAGCAGTGCAGTTATTCAAACATCGGCCTTATCAGATGAAATAATTACTTTGGCACATGATATTGGTGGAGAAGGTTTTGATTTCTTTAGCCAGAACGATATCGATGAATTGCTTGAGGATAATGTCTTAAATGACACTGATATTATTGCTATAAGTTTAGATACAGAAGAAAATGTAGAAAAAGATAATGAAACAGAAGTGGAACCTGTTCCTTTCACTGCAAAAATGATTTGAGAAGATCTTCAACTTTCTAATCAGTTGGCAAATTATTTTCTTATTAATGACACAAATCACGAATGTGCTCTTAATTTCCAACGAGAGCTAAATGGTTGTATGTCTGGATATCGTAAGCTTCATAAACAATTAATAAAATCATTGTTTCAAAGATTAATTACTAATTATGTTGTCACCAGAAAACCATTAACACAACATGAGAGTGAAGTTGGCGCTAGTTGTATTTTTTCTCTTGTGAAGAATCTGATTTTTTTACCAGTTTGCAAACGAATCTGTTTATCGGCAAATAGCGATAATAATTAAAACGTGTATAAAAAATGTATGCATAAAAATACATATTGTTTTGAATAAAATTAAATATTATAGTTTAAAAAAGTTTGTCTTGTATCAATTTTTTTCAAATTTGAAATTTTTTATTAGTCATATTTTATTTCCTTATTTTTTTTTTGTGCGAATTTTAAAGTAATTTTATGTTCGTGCTTTGCTTTTATGTGATTTTTGAAAAATCACAGTCCGTATCCCCCCTTTTTCAAGGTAAGTTACGTCTATTTTTGTGCGATTTCTTTTGCATGTGTTTTCTGAGAAACCTATCTATTGTTAAAACGAGACCCATGTGTATTGTACTATTATTTAAATATTGTTTAATTTTACATATAAATATAATTCTATTATTAACAATAATTTTAGGATCTATAAAATTTTAGTAATGTATGAGGTTTTGATAGCCTGGCAATCTTCTTCAGAAATCTAAATATAACAATTAGATATCATATTACTAATTAAAGATTTCTTAATTTATCAGGATATATAAATCGAATGCCATTAAAATCCATACATTTATATGTATTTGTGCATTATATATTTTATGAAATATTTTTCAATAGAGAATATATAATTATATGTTGATATACTTTCTATATATAAACAATTTACTTTTTTGAATTATTGTATTAATTTTAAACACGCATGTATATATATATATATATATTGTGACCATCTGAATGGGCACAAGGGTTTAAGATACTTTGTATCTTAATTAAATAGTTATATTAAAAAAATGAAATAGCCCTAGAATTTTAAATTTTTTTTTTGCTGGAGATTGTTTAAAACTTGGATATGGATTGCTTATGCAGTTTATTAACCACTTGATAGGTATTCATTATTATTAGTGTGGTTAATGAGGTATTTAGTGTAAGGAAGAAGGGTTGTTTATTAAACGAATTAATACATTTTGTCAGAAAGATGCAAAGTTATTTTATATTATTGTAATATTTGGTTGAATGGTTTCAAAATCCTTTATTCATTAATACTTATCCTTTTGTCAACAATTAATAGCCATTTCAATTATATTTAGTTAAGATAGTTTAATATTTAGGTTGTAGTACATGTGCATGCATGTTGGACTCTGCATCATTTTCATTTCATTTTCATCTTTTAATAACAGCAAACAATAGTATATTCACAATAAAAACCTTTAAATTACAATAATTATCTTAAATAATTTAACAAATATATATTTCTTTCCAATGATTAATAGATAGTTGAATCAATAGATTATTTTACAAATTAAATAAATTATTAATCATTTTTATTTAATAGTTAATTAATATTCATTTTTCTTTCAAGTTTGTAAAAGCTATTTATTTTATTATTATTTTTATCTTGATTTTAATTCTAAAAATCAAAGTGATTTTTTTTTTTGAAAAGATTTTTTTTGAATATGTAATTAGCTGAGCTAGAAGAGGAGCGTGGGAGTAACCTTGTGGAAGGAAATGAACTTTGCTAAAGAGAGCTATTTAACAAAGATCTCCAGTGAAAAATTTGCTTATTATGTAATGTAATTGTAGCCAAAAACAGTGGCTCATTTTTGTGAAAGTAAAACCAGTTGCTGAAGTCAAATTGATTTTAAAAAGACTTTGGAGTAAAATTTCGAAAGAATCCCAAGAAATTTATTATGGGACAAGTTAATTTCAGAATGCAGTTCTAAATTTTAAAAGGTACTCAGTTTACTTTACTCTCCTTGATTTAAACATATTGAATTAACCTCTTCCTAACTATTGCTCTTTTAAAAATGTATGTTAATAACATCCAGTCTACATTACTTCACTTAATTGTCATTTTAAATAGGAATAAATTGCATGAATATTATTGTTGTATCATTAACCAATGTGTGTTCTTTAATATATCTGGAAAACGCATGCAGAACTATTTTACAGAATATATTTTAATTCTTCACTATTTTCCGTGTTATGTTTTTGTGAGAATTAAACATAAATTTAAGGATATGCATGGTTTGATAAATCATGCCATGTTTAAATTCATCATAAAGAGATGACAGTATTTGTTTGTCTGGTATTTCTGGAAATAATATGTATTTTAAATGAAGGAAATAAAATGTGAGCTACTTCAAATTAAGTATTTGCTTAAATCGAATGGAAGGATAGAAATGCGGGTAATTTTTGTTCTCTTCGATAAAGATGGAAAATAAAACAAAATATTATTAATTGAAGAATTACTAAGGAAACATGGTATCTTAATGGACAATATTTAAGAATAAACCAGGCGTATAATAAATTATAAAGTGTTAAATGCTATTCAAGAAACTACTAAAATAATTACGTATTTAATTTAGAACTACAACGGAATAAGTGAGATAATTCCTGTCCAACAGTAGTTAAGAATTTATTATATTCTCGTCATAATAGAAGACAAATTGATTGCTTATGTATGATACAGTAACTTAAATAACTTTGTTATGAACATTGAAGATGCTGAGTCCTATTTAAGCATGATTATATTTGTTTGGTTACCCTACAGCAGTTTATTTTAATTTAAATTCAGTTTGGAATGTGTCCCATATTGTTTCATAAACCTGGAACCGAGCTTTGCAAGTGAACTTTTATTTTTAAGTTACAAAACTAATAACCTTTGTTTCTTTATTTTTTTTATTGCTTGTCATAATTAATGTATATGATAGGTAGATAGGCTTATTTATTATTATGTTCATTTATAATTTGGGTTATTTTGATCTTCAAGACCGTCTCTGAAGCGTATCCAAATGAGGAATACGCTGGTAAAAATTGATTGTGTTCAAATAGGTCTTATTGTTCTTTTACGAAGGTAAAAGAAAGAAATATTTTTTTAAATATATTATTAGAGAGGTTTATATTTATTTTGCATACTTTATTATCTCAAAGTGAGAATTTTTTTTTTTTTGAATCAACGAACGTATAATAGAAATAGTTTGCAAGATATGAAAGAAAGTTCGTTCGTAATAATTATAAATATTAAATTTTAAAAGTAACCTAAAGTTTATTTTGAATTAAAAGTTATACCTTAATGCAATATTTAATTACCATGTTGCCTGCATAGTGTGTAATTTAGAGTTAATTTTATATATATTTTTGTTCGCGGGTGTGTGTTTGTTTTGCACAATTGGGACATATGTTTGATAAAGTTCAGTTTGTGAATATTTTACGTATAAATTTCGGACGTTGTCATATTCTACTGAGTTGAATGATTTGGTATGTTATCTGTATGTATTTATCTGCCAGCGTGTATTTATAATGTTCAATATTTAGAAAAGCTATGAGAATGGAAAGAAATCTGATTGCATTATAATGTCTGTAGGGATAAAAGATTTTGCTTATTTAGTCTATGTTAATAATTTTCCATGAGTAGAGCCTAGTTGATATTATATGCATATGATTAAATGATATTTTGAAGTGATGTTTTCTTAGGGCCCTGGTGATGAGGAATAAGTCCCCACCAATAATGTATTTAGAAGTAGATGAGTTATTGTTGAAGTATGATTAAATGATGCTTAGGAAGTTATGTGACGTTTTTTTTCTTAGATTCTGGTGATGAGGAAAAAGTCCCCACCAAAAGTATATTTAGAATCAGATGAATTATTGTAGAAGTGTTCAGTAAAAGTTTAGCTGCTCCTCATGTAGATTTCCCTTATAACGTATAGTATGTATAATCATGAAAATATAGCTATGTGTTAATTAATAGGTGGCCAGATAAATTGTTAGATTAATTCTTGATGTAGTATTAGTGTCTTATTTCATTGATGAATTACGACATTGTCCGAAATAAAATAATTGTATGATATTTTCTTAATGAATGGAGAGTTTATAGAAAAGATTGTTTTATATTATTGCTGCTTGAACATGCACACACACGTGTAATATAAATAATATCGCATATATAAAGTATAGAATTATTAAAATTAAAATGAGAAATAAATGCTTTTGAAATACATTACATTCATTTAAATAGAAGTATAAAGTATTGAGATTAAAACGGGAAATAAATATTTTAAAATACAGTGTATTTATTTAAATAAAGGTTATAAATCATCAAATCATCAGAATAAACATGATTTTGTTGCTATGCATGAAAGGTATACGTAATTGAAAGTGATTATTTAGTCAATTAGAGAAAGTTGCTTTGTTGAGAGCCAAATATAATTAATTTGATTTATTTTGTTAATCAAGAGTAATATCCTCTCAAAAGTATTTTTTTTGTGCTAATAATATAACATGTTATTTATTTATTGTCATGTAGATGAAACATGTAGGCAAAGCATGTGTTCGAAGTCAGGATATTTAAGTTTTGTTATTAATTTGCTTTGATAGTAGGGATAATCCCAAACTGATGCTCAAAGTTTATTTGATAATTTAAAAATCTGTAAGACAAATAGTCCATTTGTTAATATCATGTTAAACCAAGTTTATTTTATTGTAATAAATGATTTGTTTTAGTTATTTAAAATCTTAAAAACTGTGTCTTGAGTTATTCTTGTGTACATTCGTGTTTCCATTTCCACATCTCCACATTTCATAAATCTATTACAAAATAGATATATTATTTTAGAGTTATAATATTAAATTTGCTAGTGTCTGACAATATTGTTTTTCTTAATCCAAACATTATAAAAGAACATTTGCCACTGGATAAACGTATTAGAAAGGTTGCCAAGTCAGTATATTTGTTAGATGATGATATGAGATTAAAATACCCTATCTCTGTCATTATCTTATTATTGAAACACAGTAAAATATTTTAGTCAATTTGTTTCATTACATTTTTATCATACTTTAGAATTATAATTTATGGGCCAATGTAGTTTATTTAATTCAACTGTGTTTGTTAAAATTCCCTGAGATCTTATTGTTTATTTCTTGATTGGCATTAAAGTAGATGTTTAGATTATGATATGCCAAGTCATAGAATTGTTTAAGAATATAATTATAGCAAGCTGATATATGTTATACTTGGATGAAGGAAGAAATTAAGTTTAAAGTATATTTTAATAGACTGTACCAAATAAACATTATGATTCTTTATCATACAATTAATTAACAAAGGAATTTACATTATATTAAATGTTTTGTAATATTTCTTCTTTTATTCATTTATTATCATATATCTTATGAACTGCCTATAGCCTCCCACTGAGCTGAGTTGAACATAAACTTAAATATAGAGTCTCGGTAATAATTTTGTATTATATATTTTATTATATTGTTCTATTCATTAATAGAACTGGTGCCTGGGCATTTCGTTCCTGTAATGTATATGAGTGGTGTTGGGAGTGTAGGTTATAGGGTACATTTTCTGTTCGCCCATCATGGGGCAGACATAGCCTCGGTGGCTTTGACATAGCTTGGGTGGCTTCGACATGGCCTGGTTTGATTGATTGATTGACTGATGATGATGAGAAGTATGATTTCTGGATGCCCACTGTGGTGGCTTGAGATATATTTGACATCTCAGTAGATAGATTGCCATACGGATTTTGTTGTATGAAAGTGGTAGCTTAATCAGTTATGCAATGATGATGATTGGCATAGGTTTTCAGGTGACCAATGTGGATGTGCAATGTGTAGTGGAGCTACACATAGTCTAGGTTGGATTGTGGTGCCTAGATGACCCTGGCATTGAGGTATTTCTGGTACAATCATCAGATGACCTGATGTGTTCTGATGGATGATTAGACTATAGAACTGGTTGTTTGTTGTCCAGTGTATTATGGAACCATTGATGATGATGATTATAGTGGGTTTTCTGGTGCGCTAATGTAGCTGCATGATTGATTAATGGTGGATAATTATAGTGCTAGTTGTTGATATCTGATGTGTCAAGTCACAATGATTAGATATGAAGTTGGTTTCTGGATTCCCAACATTTGATGTATGGATATATTGTGACATAGATAAGACAAGTTGTGGCTTTGTGGGCTTGATAATTATAGTGATGTATGTCTGATAGGATTATATTGTATACAGCCAACATATAAAATTTGATAAATAAAAGTTGTATGGTATTGTAAATATTAGTTATAGTTTTGAATGGTGCAGAGAACTTAACTTAATAATCATGCTTATTAAAATTGTGTTGTCTTCATTATTATATAGAAGTCAATTTAATGTACAGTATGAGTGTAGGTGAATATAGAGATTTTATCCAGCTAACTCATTAATGTTTGGATCGATATTGTCAGAGTATACAGTACAATAATTTTGCTATCAAATGTGGAAAACGAATGTTGCATGAAATAACACAACTAAACATACTAGAATGACCTTAAGTATTTGTAAGTGATGATGGGAAATTTAAATTGTTTGATTGGGGAGGGGGAGTGAAGCTGATGTACCTTTTCTTTGTCTGCAAATATTAATAAGTAAAAATATAAAGTACAATGGAAGAGTTTAATATTGATGAAGATTTGGGCAGGTCCCAAGAAATATTATCTCCAGAGGTGATTGTATTGTCTCCTGATATAGATTCAGGAAATGAAACTATAAACTTCACGGATAAAGAAGATCGTAGGGCAGAAAATGTCTCATTGGGAGGAGCATTTGATTACTCCAAATTAATTGATGAAATAAATAAGAGCTTTAGTAAACAGATGTTAGAGATGAAATGGTATGATATCCCAGGAAATTTTTAAAAAGAATTCAGATAATTTAGCTAAACAAATGTTAGAGATGAAAAGTGAATTTAGCTCAACAGATGTAAGAGATGTAAAATAATTTAGATAAACAAATGTTAGAGATGAAAGATAGTATGATGTCATAGGACGATTTTAGAAGATGAAAGATAGTATAGATGTTAGAGATGAAAGATAGTATGATGTCAAAGAAAGATTGTAGAGA